>FXXK01002665.1:36361-54049 GCA_900184695.1 Betula pendula
TTTTTAGTTTACGGTCCATTGAATAGGTAGTTTCTTTCTCTATTTTAATAGACTTTTTCCTGATACTTAAATTCATTGGAACCGAAAAAAGTATAAAGAGAGAATATAGTTCTTTTCTTATTATATTACTATTTTCATTTTTGTTTTTTTGTTTTAGGTTATCTGAGTTCTATTATTCCGTTTCCATTTTTGTCATTCTTTTCAGTCTAATTATATATTAACTTTTTATTGGAATTTGCTTATTTTTCCTTTTGTAATGTACACTGAATCAGGAATAACAATGTTGGAGAAAAGTTTTTTTTATTGTTGTTTTTTTAAACAAGGTATGACGATTTTTTTAGTTTGGCGTTCATGGTTCATTAAGTTTTTTTTTTTGTTACGTAAAGCACATTGTTTACGTTCTTAATTGATGGCAACATTGACTTTCAAAATTTTATTGGAACTCGAAAGCTATACAAAGACCAATTTTTCAATTATATTATTATTTCATTTTCGCATTTTTTAGCTTATTTCTGTGATATTGTACCTTTCTTTTTTTTGTCTTTTTTACTTTTTTCAATTTTGTCCTTATTGTCTATTTTATTTATGTATTATTTTGGATACAATAACACGATACTGCTCTTCAAAAGGGGGGGTGCAAGTTCACCGCCTTCCGCCTACCGACCGAAGTTTCAACCGACTCCGACCGCCTACCGGCCCATTGACGGGTCGGGTGAGGCGAAGAAAAAAATTTCCCGACATTTGTCGGGTTGGTAGGCGAAAATTGGTTTTGTACCGACCGACCTTACCGACTGTTAACCGACCATTCACATTCTCAAGATCAATATAATTGGGAATGAGGAAAACTTTCAAATTTTGGAAAAAATTCAATCTTTGTGCCACATCACTTTGTGAAGACGAGTTTTTTTTGTAAAATTTTTGGAAATTTTTATGATGGTATGGAGAAGTGTAAATGACCGACCTAATAGATTGTGAATGTTAATATGAGAATATGAATTTGAAGACAGATTTTTAGTATTTATTGGGTATATTACATTTTTGAAAATATCAACATTTTTTGAAATTGTCATATAAAAACCTTTTTTTGACCCAAAAAAGGTAAGGCGTTTAAGGTCATAACATGAAATTTGGCCCAAAAAGTGCATGGGCCTACCCAACCAAATCGAAAACTTGGCCGTTCAACCGATATTTCGCGACCACCACATTACCGACAAAGTCGGTGTAAGGGTAGGCGAAACAAGCCTACAGTGCGGTAAAGTGCGGTATAATTTCCGCCATTACCGGACTGTATGAATTGGCGAAACGCAGAACGGAAGTGTTTTTTCGACAGCCGACTTAAGCCGCGACAAACACCCCTACAACTCAAACTATCCCTTCATTGTCGAATGTACCCCTCAATCACCCAATTGTGTCAATGTCCCCCTAAACTACTAAAAAATGTTATGTCCCCCAAGTCCAACAAAAGACACAAAATAATCCCTAGGAAAAATTTTTCAATAAGGACAAAAGTATCCCTTTATAATTTTTTTAAAAAAAAAGAATTTTTTTAGAAGAAAAACCGTAATTAAAAAGAAAAAGGAGTGTAGTTTTGGGAAGACGAGGTTCTTTGGTGAACCGGTTTTAACCCATAATTTTCAAACACTGAACCGGTCATTTTCAGAAAAAAAAAAAAACAAAAAAAAAAAAAAAAAAAAAAAAAAGGGTCCTTTTTTATGGATTTCATTAAATTCAAAATTTAATATAAGATAATATGCGTCTCAAAATTATACTCTCTTATAAACTGTAGGGAGAGCAAAATTTAAAATTTAAAAACATATCATAACTACTAAAGAAAAACAATTTTTTTTTTTTTTTATGAAAATCTTGCCAAATTCATTGATAAATCAGGAGCATTAAAGCTCTTACATTAGAAGCAAATGAAGAATATATATATATATTATATATATATATTATATATTGATTGTTGTGCAAAAAAGAAAGAAACACTTTCGAAATACCAAAGAGATAATAACAATAAATGTGATGTGAGTGGATTTATTTGATTGCCATTAAATGTTGAGTTAGAAGATTTTGTTTATTTTGTATTGCATTAAATAAAAGATTTGTTTATTTGCTTTGCATTATTTTTTTGAATGTTCAAATATATAAATTTTATTATATTCAAATACAATAGGTATTACATATCATTATCACAACTTTCTCTTAATTTTCTATTAATGCTTTAATAATCATAATTCAAATTTTCTTCTTGCTATATATATAGGTAGTTTATATAGAGAGAGAGAGAGAGAGTAATTATATATGTCTATTTCTTGGTCTCTTCTTGGTCAACCAAAAGTGATGTGGCTTTTAAAATCACCATGGAATTTTATATCGATGATTTTTAACTTTTGTCTAATAGTGATTTTAAAAGCCATGTCACTTTTTGGTGACACAAGATAGGACATTGGAGGGCTGACTGTATCATTACATATATATGTGTGTGGTGTGTGTGTGTGATTTATACATCTATGCTATGTTTTGTGTGATTTTGTGTCACTATTATTTATTAATGTATGGAGGAAGATGTATTTAAATTTTGAAATTAAATTATAGTGAAGGAATCTCGCGCAGTAGCGGCGGGTTATTGAGCTAGTATTAATAATGAGAAGGTTTGGCTAGGAGGATCTTAGGATGCAAAGGTCTCTCATTGCCTATGAATACCTAGGCTCTTCCGTTGGGTGCTTTCCTTTTAAAGCAAATCTATTCTTAGGATGGCATTATGGAAAGATTGAGCGTTGTTTTGCTGGTTGGAAGTGGTTGTACTTGTCTAAAGGGGGTAGGATACCTCTATCAAGAGCACATTGTCTAATTTGCCTCTTACTTTATATCTTTGTTTCCCCTCCCAACTGCTAGGGTGGCAATCGAATTGATGAAGTTACAGCGATTTCTTGTGGGGAGGTATGGGGTGTGAATAGGTTAATTTCACCTAATAAGGCTGGTCCAAAGTGTGTTCTCTGATCTCTGAAAGGTGGATTTGGGGTTCAAAAATTTGCTCACGTCAACTGACCTTCTTATGGGAAAGTGGTTATGGTGTTACACTTATCTGAAAGAGGCTCTTTTTAGAAATTATAGTGGAATGTTAATATGGTATTGAATGGAGGTGGGTGGTGCTCTAATGGAGTCAATGTGATATGGGGGGTCTTTGAAATTCCATTAGAAGGGGTTGGAAGGAGTTTTCTAGATCATACTAGATTTGAGGGTGGGTAACAACCCCAAAGATTATTTTTGGCATGGAGGTGTGTCTGGGGGAGCTTTGCCCCTTAAGTAGCATTTATGGATTGTTTAGCATTGCCTTTAGGGATGCATTTTTGGTTAGATCATCTTTAGTTCTCTAATTGCTCTCTTAGTTGGAAGGTTAATTTTTGTACTAGGGCGGCGCATGATTGGGAGTTGGAATTCTTTTCCTTATTTTTCGATTAGTTGTATTCCATTCGATTGAAACAGAACGGTGTATACATGCTTTGCTAGACCCCTCCAAGGGAAGGGTTGTTTGATGTAGAAAGTTCTATAATGTCTTAATCCCACTTACAACACTCCTTTTCCTTTGGATGGTTTATTTTGGGGAGTAAGGCCCCTTTGAGAGTGGATTTCTTGTGCTTGGTCGGTTGCTTTAGGTAAAGATTCTTACTTTAGATAAACTAAAAAAGCGGGTATATCATTGTAGTAGATTAGTGCCCTCTTTGTAAGAGAGAGTAGGGAAGCCATGTGACCACATTTTACTCTAATGCAAGACAGACTAGTCCTTATGGAGCTCTATATTCGGTTTGTTTGGTTTAGCGTGGGTCATGCCTCGTCGAGCTAAAAGATCTCTTCGGCTTGTTGGAGATGGTAGTTTGGGTAGTCTCTAAAGTGAAGCTATTTGAAAATGATTCTGCTTTGGCATGATATGGTGTATTTAGAGGAGGAAAGAAATGACAGAAGCTTTGAAGACATTAGTGGGAGTTAAAGGCTTTTTTTTCAATACCCTTTTCTAGTGGATGGCTGTCGTATGATGTTTTCATATTTCTAGGTTTTCATGACTCTTTTTTTTTAATCTTTTTTCTTTTCTGATTAGGTTTTTTCTTGTATACTTCATGTGTAATTGGGTGCGCCTTTGGTTTTTAATGAATTTTGATGTACTTCTTAAAAAAAACAAAATTCTGCTGGCCTTTTGGTGTGAGATCTTAGGAAGAAGTCAATATTTCTATTGCGCTCAAACGCAGAATGTGGTTTCCTCTTAGATTTCACCCTTAAAATTGGTCAACATTGTTGTTAAATGCTCAAGGTTGTTCGTGTGTAAAGGACCAATTGGAAACGACTGACAGTAAAAGAAAAGCGGGAAGGGCATCTATTTAAAAGAAGAAACTCTTCATGGACTGATCCGACCTGATTATGGACAGATGACCCTTTGCCATAGGACCAATTGCAAAGGAGATTCACTGGGCATATAGCATAAAGAGACTGGTTGAGTTGTCACGATCAGTCTCTCCTTCCTGTAGCAGACGAATAGGAAATTCCAACATGACTGTATTAAGCCTTAAGCAATCAGGGTTAACGCAGCTCATTGCCAGAAGCAAACAGGAGCTACGTACTTAGATCAGAGACACCTCATCCCAGGCAGGAGCAGGCTCAGCTACATTTATGTCTGCACTGTCTTGCCATGGAATTGAACAATGTACCTGATGTTTGGTAATTAATGGTAATATAAATACCATGTAGATGAAGATCAGTGGTAAAAAGTGCAGTGTCTGGTAGGAGATCTGAATTTCACTATTAGGAGTGGGTTTTATGTAATTGGTCAATTGAAGTGTAAGCCAACATCTTATAAAGTATTGTATTCTTTCTGGTAGATTAATTGGTGGTTTTTCTGTCTCAATCCAAACAAAATGCTGGAACTTTTAATATAGTCGACTGATTGGAGTTTAATTCATTTTATGGTTTTATTTTGATGTTACTCATTGGAGGAAGATGTCTACTTTGATTCTCGACAATTGTCTTGTTCACTCGTAAACAACATGGCCGAATTTTTACTAGTGCTTGCGTATTATTAGTTCCTATTAGATACAAATTCTATTCGTATATATAGTGATGCTCTCCATTGAATATATAGGGTATATCATCTGTCTAATCATTAAGTAGTAATAGCGCTCTGAAGGGTCCTCATTTACTTTGAGCTCTCCAGGTGAAGGCGCGGGGGCGCGGGCCGGCCGCGGCGGCGGCCGCGGCTGCGGCCGCGCCCCTAGCGCCGACCCGGAGGCGGGAGCACCTGCAGCGCGTCTCGCCGCCGCAGACGCAGGGCTCCCGGGCGCCGCCGCGAGGGCGCGCGGGCGTAAGCCACGGCAGCTGCGCTCGCGCGAGCGGCGGCCTTTCACGTACTGCGCGCGGGAGGCCGTACGGTCAGCAGCTGCGCGTCGCGCCGCCTCGCGTCGACCGCGCGCGGGGCCGGCGCCCGGCGCGCGGAGCGCGCGGCTCGCAGCGGGGCGCGGCGCGTTCTCTTGGTACTGGCGCGCTGCCCCGGCCGGGCCGCGCAGGCGCGGCGGCGCGGCCGCGCGCCGCGCTGCAGGCGCCGGCGCGCGTGTAGCGCCGGGCGGGAGGGGCCTGAGGCGCGCGGCGAGGCGCGGCCGACGCTGCGCGCGCGAGACGAGCGGAGCACTTGGCAGAAGCGAAGAAGCATACGCGCAAAATAAAGGCGCGCCCCGCGCGGTACCGGGTCTGGCGCGCCCGCGCGGTGAAGCTCCGCACCGGCACTCGGGTGTCTGCCTCCAAGCCCCGGCGCGAACTCAGCAGACGTGCCCGGCGGTACCAGTGCCAGCGTGGGGCCGGGGCGCGCCGCGGGCGGACGCGACACACGGCGGGCGCAGTCCCGGGCCCCGCGACGCGGACGGCGTGCTTGGGCAGAGTGCGACGCGGAGCGTAATCTTCGCGCGCACAGCCGAATCGTCGGCAACGCAGCGGCGCACGCGGGCGCGCACGCTGTTCAGGTACAAGAAAATAGGGGAAAGCCTGAGCCCAGTCGTGAGAGAATGACAGAGGTCTGTCTTTTCATCTGCATTTGTCCAAAATGATCGCGCAGAGCGGGCGCGCGCACCCGCGCGCGCCGGGCGCGCGCGCCGCGGGACCGTGACGCAAAGACTAAACTGTCGCGGCGCCCGGGACCGCGCAGCGCGCGCTCGCGAGCGGAGAAGCGCCAAGACGCCAGCCGCGGCGCGGCTCGCGAGAGCCGCCTTCTGGCGGTCTTCATTTTGTTAAAGTTTCCTCCCAATGGACCAACTAGACAAGAATCGAATGAACTACTTTCAGATGCTTAATAGGGATTTCTTTTATTACTGGGGTTTGGATGGAAGCATTGGGTTCATTTCTTCTGTGAGATTATTGCTAATTGGCATACTTAAACATTTCATTTTTTAATATATAATGACCTCAATGGTCTCTCATAAGAATATGTAAAATGCGTTTGGCACTGCGATTTTGCTTATTAAAATTGCGAGTTTAAACTAAATCGTAGGAAAATGTATCATCTAGTGTGCGTCTTTCAAAATAGTGCGAACGAGGCGGTTTGAAAACGTAGAAAGAATAGTGCATTTTCAAATCTACTCATACAACGAGGGCGTTTAAAAACGCGAGACTCTGAGGAAGTGTGGGTTAAGATTGTTACCAAACACTTCTAATTGCCGTTTTACAAATTGTACGTTTTAAAAGTCGCTATTTTCAAAACGACACCGTTTTTAAATGAATGTGTAAGACCCAGAGAACAGGACTCGTAAAATAATAATCGGGAAATGATAGTTGTATAAAATTGTGGCGCAGCGATTTGGAGGTGACGTCGGGGAGGGGTTACGTCGCAGTAGAGGTGTTCGCGGCTGGGAACGTAGAAGCGATTGAATGTCAGCGACGAGTAGCTTCTGTTGCTGCTTGCAAATTGTGAAGAATGTTGAGTTGTTATGACTAAACAAATGGCAACTCTAGTCTGGGTTGTTTGTGTATAGGTTTTTCTGTTCAATTTTAGCCAACGCTTTATCTCTTACTCATTTGGCAATTAGTTCTCTTCTAGTCCTGATAAGTTTATTGTACTTCGGCTGTATCTATTCCCTCAAGTTAATTGAACGGAACAATCACTTATCTTACTGGATTTTTATAAGTGTGAGGGCTGCCTTCTGTATATAATGGCCCTACGCCTGTGAGGCGCTCGATAGCACTAGCAGTATAATTATCTTTCGATAGCAACTGGTTAACGTTTTGTGCAATCGACTACTGTTGTAAAACTGGAAAGAATAGGACAACGGAAATTCGACTTCGAATATTTTTTTCTGGTACTGCCAAGAAAAAAAGAACGCTTGCTGTGCTTGGAGATTGAGCGTCAATGAATAACTTGCGAGTAACTCTTTCTTATATTAAATTTTATAGTTTTATCCAAATAGGATCTATTTATCATTAGCTGAAAAGTTGAGCACTTTCAGGTTTTACACAAGTATTGTGGAAGTAGAAATAAGAATTCTTGACTCGTGATTTGTATATGGAGGACTGTTGCTTGAATCTGACTGTGGCCAGGCAGGAATCTAGTCACATGGAAGAGGACAATTAAATGAGAGGTGATGCAGAGGGTTTGGTTGAGCACAAGTTGAAAACCAGAGAGCCAACTATCCTGGAGTGCATATTTCAAGCTTGGTCTTTCTTCTGGTGTCTTCATTGTAGGATTTCGTGCGTTTGAAAGTGAGTAGTATATACTAAGTATGTTTTTACATCCAGATTGTGCTTCTCCTCTCAAATTTTCATGCCAAGCTTGATTTCCAATTGAGCTCTAGCAGAAATAGGCATTTCTCCTCCTCCAAAGAATGTGTGGAGCTGAGGTGTATAGGTTGAACACTCGCTACATGGTATGTTAAATTATCAAAATAGTTTTAAAAAAGAAAAGATCATCATTGCAAGCTGATGTTAATTATATGCTATGCCAAGTAGCTTTGACATGGTAAATTACTGTCCCACCTTAGAATCAACAAAAGAATATATAAGACATATTCTGTCCCATAATGCGGTTAAACATTGGCTGCATTTCTATCAATGGCAAGGAGGCATGTGATTACTGATATTACATACGACAGTAATAAATTTCTTGCATTTTGGGAGCATTATTAATTATAGGTGTAATTCAGAGCACACATTATGTTTGTACTATTAAGGTTTCCTAAGCAAGTAGCACACCTATCTTATGTATATTGAACCCTTTATTTCTATGCAGGAGATGCAACCCATGAAATGTTCCCTTTATCTAAATTCTAAAAATCACCTTGTAATTTTACTCGTTTGCACTTATGCAAATTCAAACAAACAATCAATCAGTCGAGCTGAAAACCCAAATATTTGAACTTTGAAAATCTTACTTCTTGATAACCTGTATTGGCATTCCAAATTCCATGGCTGTCCTGTGGAATTGAGATTATTTGCTCTATTTGGTTTCTCTGACATAAAACAAATTTAACTTTTCTGGGGCCCCATTTTTGCTGGCTTGTTGAACAGAATACTTGTGACAATATTAATTTGGGAAAAGTTAGGAATAAAACAATTTTTTTTCTACTATTACTGTGAGGGCTATCAAGACAGTTGAAAGATTGCACTATTTTGTTGGAGTGTTACTTTCGTACCCTTCTTACATTGGTAAGTCGTTGAATAATCAGAAATAGTTTTGGTTATTGTTCTTTTTTATTTGTCATCATATGTTGGGTTCATTATTTACGATTGACTAAACAAGGGCTTATGTTTTCATTATATTTTTTTTCAACTCCAAAAATTTTATGTGATTTGCTCTTGTATTGTTTGGTTCAAGTTGTTGTAATGGGTTATTAGATTCCATGTATGTTGGCATGGGCTTTTTCATAAACCTGTATGGTAGCATCTTTTTAAGGAAAATGAGTGGACCAAAGAAGGCCAATCATAAGGTGATTACTTCAGTGCATGGTGCGCAAACAGATGGTGGAAATCAAGAAGGTGAAATAGTATCAATTATCCAAATCACTTTGTATTTTTTTTCAAGAGATTGATTCTTAGGTAGAAGATACTCTAGAGTGCTACGGTGGTTTCTGCGAGCATATGGAATAATCTTGCTTGAATTCGTACTTCGTAGTGCTTAAGTGTAGGAATTTTCTTCTCTTTAGTAGCAAGTCATCTTGGTTGATTTCATTATGGCCTGGAGAAACATGGTTCATTGATGCCCCTCTGTGTTGCATTGACCATAGAGGGTGAATTTAGTACAAGTCCTGCCTCTGTTTGCTTTATACCACATGGTAGAATGGAGTTTGATGACGGAATACTAGTTTCTGTTTTTTTTTTTTTTTTCTCTTATCGACGCCTCAGTCACATTGTACAAGGATCCATTGCCATGAAATAATGCACAATCATGATGGATAGCTGCAATAGTGATTCCATGTGAATATATGCATGTAGAATGGCTTCTCTATTTATTTGTCTTGGATCAAAACAAACTGTGTTCAAGTTTGCAGTTTTGGAAGTGGCTTTCATGGTTCATATATTTTGCGAGTTCTTTGCTTCAGAGACAAAGTAACCCATGGAAGAGCCTCCTCCAAATGCGCCCAGCTTTTGGAACAGACCAAAAGACTTCACAGAGAACATCTTATTGGCTTGGAGTTCAACTCTTAATAGGAGGCCAAAAAGGTCGAAATCTGATAGTATAATTTTTGGCTTGGACAGAAAAGCTCTCCTTGGATCCTTGGATGGCGTGAGGCTTAGGGCGACTTTACTTGCGATTAGACAAGCGGAGGCAAAAGGCCTAAACAGATGTTATTTTAAGGTATCTGCAGTCTAAACAAAGGACCAACCGATCTAATAGCAATAGGAACCATCATTCGAAAGCTCGAAGGATCTAAAGTCCATTCCATGATTGGGCCTTTTGTTAAAGTTTTTTATAGTTTATGTCTATTGAATAGTAGTTTCTTTCTCTATTTTCACTAGACTTTTCCCTATACTTAGGAATTTCATTGGAATCGAGAAAATATAAAGAAAATATAGTTCTTTTTCTATTATATTAGTATTTTTCATTTTTTTGTTTTTAGTTCCTGTAGTTCTATACTTTTTTTTTTTTTTTTTTTTTTTCAATTTTTGTCTTTATTGTCCGTTCTAATTTATGTATTATTTTGGAGAAAATACACACAGTCTTCTCAAACTACTACTTCATTGTCAATGTGCTCCTCAAATTACTAATTGTGTCAATGTCTCCTCTTAACTACTAAAAAATGTCAATGTCCCCCAAGGCCAGGCCAACAAAAAGGCAAAAATAATCCTGAAAAATTTTCAATAAGACAAAAATATCTTTATAAATTTGAAAAAAAAAAATTAAACTTTTTTTAGAAAAATTAATTAAAAAAAAATAAGGAGTGGTATTTTAGGAGGGACATTTTTGTGAACCGGTTTTAACCCATAATTTTTAAACACTAAATCAGGCATTTTCAGTACAAAATCGGTCCATTAATTATGGGATTTCATTAAATTCAAAAATTTAATGCAGGATATTAAAAGGTTTCAAAATTTACTACTCTCTTAAAAAATATAGAGAGATAAATTTAATATTTAAAAAATACCACATTAACTACCAAAGAGAGAGAAAAAAATAAAATAAAAAAATAAAATCTGCTTTTGAAAGCAAAAGAAGGCAAAAAAAATTGATTGTTGTGCAAAAAAAGAATAGAAACACTTTCGAAATACCAAAGAGATAATTAAACATTAAATATGATGTAAGTGGATTTATTTGATTGCATTAAATGTTGAGTGGAAGATTTTGTTTATTTGTATTCATTAAATAAAAGATTTTGTTTATTTTGCTTTGCATTATTTTTTTGAATGTTCAAAATTATATGAATTTTATTTATATTCAAATACAATAGGTATTACATATATATTATCACAACTTTCTCTTAATTTTCTATTAATGCTTTAATAATCATAATTTAAATTTTTTTCTTGCTATTTGTTTCTTTATACTTCTTTTCATTATAAACAACTCCTATGGGAACAACAATTTAACATGTTTTAATTTTTATGGATTAAAATAAAACTAAGTGTCTTATAATAATAATAATAATAATAATAATAATAATAATAATATATTGTAATTTATACATTTATGCAATGTTTTGTGTGATTTAAATTTTGAAATTAAACTATAATGAAGAATCCCGCGCATAGCGCAGGTTATAAGCTAGTANTTAATTTAAAGTGAAGTTTAGTTAGAAGTTGTGGTACCTCATGGTTTGAGATGAGTTAGAAAACAAAGAAAGATTTTATACGTGATTTTTTTGCTACAAGAGTTTTAAGTTTATTATATGCAGTAGCATCATATGAAAAATCCATATATCTTTCACTTACGACTTTACAAAATTGGGACGTTACATAGATAGATAGCAGATAAACGTCAATGTTTATCCGCTACCTCTTTTTTTAATTCAAATGTGGGAAAATGATACAAGGGAGAATGTTTATCCGCTACCTACCTATACTTGGGGGTAGACTCTAGAATATGTTGATTAATATCTTTCCATGAATTTGCTTCAAATCAAGAACTAGAGCCAAATCAAGTGATGAATGTGGATTGACACCATAAGCCACATGGAATGGAATAGACTGAATCATGTGCTGGGATCGACTGAACAGTTGTAAGCAAACTTACTTACAACTCTGTTTGGCTAAACTTTCTCCGTTTTTTTTTTTTTTTTTTTTTTTTTTTTTTTTTTCTCTAAAAAAAAAAGTCACACTCCTTTTTTTATATTAACAAGCAATTTTTTTTTCTTTTTTACTTTTATTTCATAAAAAATTTAAAACTTTTTTCACATTTATATCACTTTAATAAATTCTTATTACTCCTTCAAAAAAAAAATAAATGACAATTTACATTTGTCATGTTAGGTGCGGCAATCCTTGTACGAAGTCCATAATGATATGATGATATACATCCATGGTTGAGTCAGCATAGTGGCATATATGGTCCCACATTTGTGGTTGAACCTTTGGACACTTATCATGTGACGTTTTGAAAAATTAGTCTCATATTGGTTACTTAGATTCCCAACATTAAATGGGTTGATTATAGAGGTATTTGTGAGGATTAAGTTTCATATTAATTTTATTTACAAAAAAAAGAAAAAGTTTCATATTAATTTTTTATTAAATGAGATTAGATGTTATAAGTATTTTTAAGAAGCTTCAATTGTGACTTAATTAGTCATTTTAGAATAACAAATAGCATCACTGGACAACCTAGTAATACTATGGGTCATGACGAGAAACGCCAAAAATTTGAGTGAATGAGATTGTAATACCCAAAAAAATTAGTTACATATTGAGTGGCTCATGATTGTGAAGTTATACATTAATTTTTTAGTAGATGATACTAGACTTTATAAATAATTTTAAAAAATTTTAATTATAAATTGACTAATTTTTTACATAACATATGTGGTAACGCTTTTCAAATTTTTAGACTTCTTTATGAATCAAAGGCTAAAAGTAAGAGTTTTCTTCGAGCTAGACGGTCTCGTTTTCATAAAAATGGAGTTAACAGTTACTCTAAAATAAACATTTTATGAGAGTTGTAAAAATGCATGTTTCGTACATAAAATAGTCATGTTACATACATAAAATAGTCATGTTATGTAAAAAAATAACAATAACGAGTATCCGTATTAGTTTTTACTCACTTGAGTCTTAAGGATCTACCAAATAGTCCTTCACATAGTCTCCAACTTTCGAATCTCTAAATTTGAGAAATGATTTTATCATTAGTCTATGTTTTGAAGTAAACAATTTCTGAGCCTTTAATAACTCAAAATGACTTATTGTCCGAGCATTATCCATTTGACCAGAAGGTCGACTGTTCCAGGCCCAAATATTGAATGTTTGACTAGGAGAGTTGAACGTTTGATATGGTCCAGAAACCTATTTTGGACCAGAACCTTGGTCATTTCTAGATTCTAACACTTTCTAAGGTCTTTCTAAGGTCTCACCAAAAGAAATAAGAGGTTTACACTTCAAGAATGGGGTTCAAAGTGCTAAACTTCTTAAAAAAACCAACATAAAACTATTATAAACTTCAATAATCAAACCTATCATTTACAATATAGCGACTAAGACATAGCAACTAATTAAACAAAGTAACAATAAGTAAATAACAACATAAAAATGAGCTAGGCTAGGATGAATACCTCCAAAGTCTAAAAACTTCATTATTTTTCAAACTCTCTCTCGCTCATATACACACAAGAGATTCTGAGCTTCAAATCGAGAATGAACAGTAGAAGTGAGGGGTGAGGCTCTTATTTATAGGGCTGGAGCATTTGGTTAAGACTGATGAGTTTTTTGGTACATCAAACGTTCGGTAGTATGACATCAAACGTTTGATGTACTATTACCCAACGGTCCTTGAGTTTTCATCGAACGATTGATAAAAACATAAAACGTTTGGTAAGGTCTGACACACACACTGAATGCATGACCTAAGGTGAACAGTGTATAGTACATCACGACAAGATCGAACATTCGAACCAAGCATCGAATGTTTAATCGAACATTCATTGAAATCTTCAAACGTTCCCTTAAACGTCTAAGGCTCCAAACAATTTCTTAATTTTGTTAAATTTTTGGGGCATTACAATAAATCATTAAACATGGAATTTCAACAGATATACATATAATATATTCTTTTGCACATTTCATTTGTATCACTAATATAATCTCATTCCATAACTTCATCATATTCGTACATTAACCCTTATATAATGGAGGTTGTCTTACCATACCGGAAATCTGTTTCACAAATGATCCGTAACATACAAGTGCACAAATATTGTAACATACTAGCCATATCGTCATACCTGTACATTAACTCTTGTATAATAGAGGTTAGCATAACATACTAGAATCCTCTCTAAGTAATCTGTAACACACCGGTACCCCGCCACAAAGCACCATAAACATATCGATTACATACGAATTTCTTCTTTTGGGATAATCGTAATTCATACCAACTATGCCGTCATACCGACACCCCAAGTTAGGGTGGTCATAAGTCTCATTACATAAATTCATCATCTTTTATTGTTAAAACATGTTTGGTAAATAAAACATAATTTGCGTTTAAAAATATAATCATGCAATGAAAATCTATAGGCTCATGACATAATAAAAATATAATAAAAGTTATTAAGAGTTTATATCAACACAGCATGCTCCAAAATGATTTTCTTTTCTCAATTCCGTAAGTATTCACTTACCTTGACCACTCAGAGAAATCCTCAGACATCCTAACTTCTTGCACTGCAAACCAATCTATAATCAGACAACATGCTAGTCACAAACCTAAAACACATAATAGAAAACCATAAAATAGGTTTCTAAGATAGTTAGGTTCAACTTTAGGGGTTCTGTGATCAATTCGGACTATCTGGGATTGATCCTGAGGGATCAGGGATCATTCCTGAAGGCTGTGATATATCCTGAAGGGTTTGAGATCAATCCTGAAGAACTGGGATCGATCCTACTAGTGCCAGAATCGATCTTGGTGCTTTCCAGCTCCAGTTTCGAGTCTTTTTGAGCCCCAAACATGCATCTAAACAATCCTAAACATTCATAGAGTTCTTACAATACTTGAAAACATCTCGGAACAATTTTAGGATTCCAAAGTTACGCTCTTGATATGAGATTATCAAAAGTTTACTCCGATTTCTTAAGCAAACATAAATATTGAAGTGTGTGTGTGTGTTTGTGTTGGTTTAAAATACCGTTTGAATACATAAACTTGTTATAACGTCAGCAAAATACAAAAAATTGTCTTAAAATAATGAAATAATGAACAACATAAAATCTAATTTTACTACTTTTAAATCATTTAAAACACATACATTCTTTAAAGCAATTAATCTAACAATAAAACACAATTTTTCTTTAAAACGTGTATTTTTAATAATAAAAATAAAGATAATTATAAAACATGATTATAAACAAAACATCATAAGAACTCATAGGATTTTGGATTAAGAAAGAATATTGAAAGGAATAGCAAGGTTAAACAATTACCTAACTAAAATGGTTCAACAATGGCTTAAGAATTGACAAAAAAGTCAACTATGGGCTTCTTCCACATTTCAGCTCTGCTCTAGAGCTTTGGGGACAAGAGAATTCGTGTAAATGAGTTCTAAGAAGGTTAAGGATGAATAAATATGATTTAAAGTCGAGTTTCTAAGGTTTTAGGCACTCAAAGTAGGGTTTCTAACGAGTTAGGATCGATTTTGAAATGAGAGGATCGATCCTGGTGGTGATGAGGTGGTAGGATCGATCGTCCCCTTATTTTTTATTTTTTAAGAAATGATCAAAACTTTAAACAAACCATATTTTCTTCAGAAACCATTTGTATTTTAAAAGAATTTATATATAAAAATGAATTTAAATTTTGGGATATTACAATATCTGTATTCTCTCAAGCGGAGAATTCGAAGAACATTGACTTGGGATTATTATAATGTCCCAAGAGTTAAGTCAATTAATTTGAAAGTTGAAGTACTACCTATAGGGTATCTATATCAACTAACTGGTAGCTAATTGAATCCACTACTCATCGCTAAATATAAGAGAAAATAGTGAAAATAATTGATCTGAGTTTACTATGAATAATAGGATAACAAACTCTATCATCAATAATAGGCATAGAGCTTTCAAACAGAAACATTAATTGATAAGCGCCGAATGTTATACATGTAATTTCCTTAACTCGTATATATTGGTATCTTAGTTTCATTGTAATATAATGTTTTGTGTTGTTTTTGTGTTTTGTAGCGTTTTTCAGGCTTTCATAAAGAAACACATGTATTTTCATCAAATTCAGACTTAAAATTTGCAATAGACCTTGCTGTACTATTTTGCACATAACTTACAGCTCAAAAGTTGGATTAAGGCAAAGTCAAGGGTGTTAGAAAGAGGACTCAATGATGGCCACGACACGGAGGAATGTATCATGTTATGTATTGAAATTGAGAAGCTGATAAAGAACAACAAGTTAGCCAAGTATGTCGCGGGATAAAGACAGCAATAGGGCCCCTGAACCGCTACGACAACTGAAGATAAGATGCTTAGAGACGGTCAAAGAGGAGAAACGATGAACAATGGCAGGAGGAAAGAAAAGAATGCAAAGATGATCGTGAAGGGCGAAGAGACAAGCACCAGAAACAACCCAGAGGCAATCGCNTCTGTGGTAGTTCTTGACCTGCTTCAAATTGGAGAGAGAAAAGGAAATAAAACAAGATATGATTTGTTCAATGCAAAATTATCTCGGGGAGTGATTTTTTGAAGTCCTCCATACCTCTACAGAACATCTTATCTTGGAGAAACAAGTGGGCAAGTAAAATATAGCATTTTCTCTCTATAAAAAAGAACCAACCAAAAGTGTAAGGGGGTTTGGAAATTGGAGGAGTTTTTGTGCGATTTCTAATTGTAAAAGGTGTGTGAAGCCATAGGGAGAGGGGAACTATGACTAGGAGCCCTAGAGGCTGTTGGGAGTGGATTCCCCTTTCTTTTCAAGGTACTTTCATACCTCCATTGTTGAGCAACTCTTCCATGTGTGTTGATGTAGCAATTTCTAAACATTAATGAATTTGATTGTGTTTATTTATGGATTTTTATGCGTGTGTGTGATGATTGTGTAACTTAGAGGATTACTTTTGTATATCATTTTTCATGCTTATAATCATCCATGGTGAAGTGCTCATCTTGTCTATTAGGAAGCTCTTTGCCATGGATGAACCCAACCATTCTCATTTCCTGTGATTATGAGAATAGGATTATGCAATGGTTCTTTTTAACACAAAAGCAAGTGAGTTTAATAGGTCATGTTAGAGAACCACTGATCATGCCTCAACTAGTATTAGGAAGACAAGATCGTGCTAGTCTAAGATGGGTTATGCTTATCTCTTGTTTATGTATATGCTTTGAGGAGGTCTTATAGGCCATGCTAAGGGAAGACAAATCATGCTTCAATTAGTGTTAGGAGAACAAGCTCATGCTAACCGAAGATGGCTTACCAACAAATCCAAAAAGTATTTTCATGTCGAGGTCATCGTGTGATTGGCAACTATTACGTGCTCATATCATGCTATGTAATGAGAGACCATTGTGAGCACAATCTACCATTGATGTAAGGCTTGTGGTGAAACTAACATTCTATGGTTTTATTCATTTAAAACCCCAAAACATTTTATCCTTTCTTGAGTTAAGTTAGAGGATACCTTGAACGCTTGATAAGCAACCAACCAACAATCCTTAAGATTTGACACCCTCAATATAGCTATATCCTACAAGAATTTGTTCTATTGCGAGTGGTATTTTATCATTAATTATAATTTTACATCAATTTTTAGCGCTATTGCCGGGAATTATTGCACGGTTCTTTGTTAGGTTTTTTAGGTTGAATCTAGCTTGCTTCTATACATATTGTTTATAGCTTAATCTTTGTTTTAAAAAAAAAAAATTCTGCATTTTGTTCCGCAATTCCTGCATTTTTCAATTTTTGTAGCTTCGGCATTTCTGCAGTTCCTGAATGTTTATGGTTTTCTGCATTTTCTAGTTTCTAGTTTTTCTGCATTTTTCAGTTCCTACAATTTGCAATTTTTGCATTTT
>FXXK01002665.1:54263-76608 GCA_900184695.1 Betula pendula
CAGTTTTCTACATTTTTCATTTTCTGCATTGTTTATTTTCTACAATTTTTCAGTTTCCTGCATTTTTTCTGTTATGGTTTTCTGCATTTTTCTGTTTCTGCATTTAGTTTTTTTTTTTTTTTTTTTTTTTTTTTTTTTTTCTGGTTTCTGCATTTCGTCTTTGTTCTGAGGTATTTTTTACCCCGGGCGATCAAGCAGCACTTCACAGTGCTCGAGCGCTAGCCCCCCAGATAGCAGCACTGATGCTGTTGTCCATAGTGTCACAAATATATTTTCTTTGCTTTATTTTGTTTCTGTTTTTCATTTTCACTTTATTTTGGTTTCTGTTTTGTTATTTTATTTTTGTTTGTGTTTTCATTTTTATGTTATTATTTATGTTTGTTTATTTCAGCTAGTGTTTGTTTGTGTTTTCCTTACTTTAGGTTTAATTCAACAGTGGTATCGATGCTACTACATTCATTTTTTTTGTTTTATTATGATTTGCATTTTTCTTTTCTGTTTAAATTTTGTGTTTGTTTTAGTTTTTCTGAGGGCACTCGAGCCACACCTTGTGGTGCTCGAGTGTCATTTCTCAGTGCAGCAGTACTAAGGTTGCTGCCTCTACAAACTGAAAGATCTGATTTTTGTTTTGTATTTTGTTTGTTTTTCATTTTGTGTGTTTCATTTTTCTGTTTCGATGTTTTTAGTTTATGTTTGTTTTTATATTTTTAGTTTTTCATTTGTGTTGTTTAGTATTTTTGTTTTTCTGGACAAGTGTGTTTACATCTAAGTTTATGGGTACGCTATGAGCCATGCTTGATTTCTTTATTTGAGAAATATTGGCAAATTCCCAACGATCGTACACTAAGGTATTTAATGCATAAAATCATGCTACACATATAATATATATCAAGTCATATGTTAACAATATGATCTATCTGAGACATTAACAAATCTCAGCAAGGTTTGTGCGTTCTCGTGAGAACATTTATTCAATACCAATGCCCCAAATATTACACAAACATACCGTCTTATACTAGCAGCCCAATCAAGATTGACTTCGCGTGGCCCACGCTACTAGCAAAGCTATAACCATGATCCCATTCAAATAATGGTGCACTGGTCACAAACATCTATCATTGCATCCAATGTCTTATAACAATAAATTATTTTTTACCATAAGGTTAACTTATATAGTAGTATCTCATGACCATTATTCAGTTCAAAACAGTGTACCATGTCATACAATGTAAATATTGTTCAGTTATTGTCAAAATATGAATATAGCATTTAATCCTTCAGCAGTATAAACATATTGAAAAGTTGTAAGCTCATAACATAAAAGACAACCTGCTCAATCTACTAACATATTGCACTTTGACAAACACAGTTTCATACTTAGTTACTTTCTTACCTTAGGCGCTCTTTCGAAACTTGGGACATCCACGATCTTGCTGCAAAACATACCAAAAAATATACTGAGAGCGGTACCCTAAACAAATAAAACCCAAACCATGTTTAAAACGCGCTAAATCTTTCATAAAAAAACCCTAATTTTACACATTTGGGTTGCACATAAACATTGGTGGTAGAGGCACAAACGTTCGTTCCATGCAAAGGAACGTTCGTGTGTTCCCAAAATGCCAGAAAAGCTAGAAACTACCCTTAAACCTAACACTAGCCAAATCTAAATGTTTTATTAACCACCAGAAATCGTGATAAGACATACCAACGCCATAGAACATGAAAGTGTCCGTAAATCATCAATCATTTAGAAAGTTTAACAATTTTGAGCATAAAACTTTGTAAACTTTAATATGCCATTTTAAAAATTATATACTACATGATGGGTAAGCAAAATATTTAACATACAGTAAATGAAACAAGGGTTTGGGATTACCTTATTTGAAAAGAAAACAACAAGGGCTAAGAGCTCCTTCTTCCTCTCCCAAAGGCCACTTTCACACTCACACACTGAATGCACACTCAACCAGGGGAGAAATGTGTTGAAGAATTGAGGTATGTGGGGTATTTATAGGGAGAGTTTGTGTAGGTAAAGACTACAGATTAATTTTTTTATCTGGGAGTACACGAACGTTCGTTGACCAGTCATGAACGTTCGTGTACATCCTGACACACATGCAACATGTGTGACTTGCTGATGTAACAGTGGTTAATGGTGCTACACAACACACACGAATGTTCTTGGCCCTTACACGAATGTTTGTCTTAGCCAAAAAGTTTAAAAATCTAGTTTAAGGCTAGTCTAACTCTGGTTAATATTTTGAGGGTATTACATTTGAGGTCCCCGTGTCCCCTTGTATATTGGTTCCACGGACCCTACTGAACACCTAGAAACTTTCAAAGCTCATTTGGGACTCCACGGGACCCCAGACTTGCTGTTTACAGTGGTGAACGGTGCTACACAACACACACGAATGTTCTTGGCCCTTACACGAATGTTTGTCTTAGCCAAAAAGTTCTAAAAATCTAGTTTAAGGCTAGTCTAACTCTGGTTAATATTTTGAGGGTATTACATTTGAGGTCCCCCGTGTCCCCTTGTATATTGTTGCCACGGACCCTACTGAACACCTAGAAACTTTCAAAGCTCATTTGGGACTCCACAGGACCCCAGATGAAATAGCTTGTAGCGCATTCCCGCTCACTCTCACAGAGAGCACCCGAGATTGCTTTGGAGACCTTCCCCAAAATTCGATTGACAGCTTCGAGGACTTGGCAGGAATGTTTCTTGTGGAATTCATGGCAACAAGAAGGCTCAAGAGGCCAACTACCTATTTGATGACTCTAAGACAGCAAGAGTCGGAGCCCCTCAAAGACTACATTGAACGATTCCACAAAGAGAGGCTGGAAGTGCAAGGAGCATTGAAGAACTGGGTCCTGGCAATGCTCCTCAACGGATTCCTACCTCAAGTATCACTGATGGCGGACTTGGCACGGAGGAAGCCAACCACGCTCCAGGAATTCATGGACAAAGTAGAAGAGTTCATTAATGCCGAGGAGACCATATGGGCGTTGATAGAGTCTAGGAGCAAATCATCGAGCACCCCTAAGAATAAAGAGGCTCAGTAAAGAGAAGGAAGTTCACAAAAAGAGCCAAAAGGTTCCAAGAAGAGGGGTATGCCCCTCAACTTCACTCCTTTAAACATAAATATGGTGGAGATCCTCACCGAAATATACACTCTACCGGAAGTCAAGTAGCCTGAAAAAATGAAGACACACCCTCTTAAGCGTCCCCTCAACAAGTATTGTGAGTTCCATTAAGATCATGGCCACGACACGGAGGAATGTATCATGTTATGTATCGAAATTGAGAAGCTAATAAAGAACAACAAGTTAGCCAAGTATGTCGCAGGATAAAGACAGCAATAGGGCCCTTGAACCGCTACGACAACTGAAGATAAGATGCTTAGAGACGGTCAAAGAGGAGAAACGATGAACAATGGCAGGAGGAAAGAAAAGAATGCAAAGATGATTGTGAAGGGCGAAGAGACAAGCACCAGAAACAACCCAGAGGCAATCGTNGGTCATAGCAACGTGAGAGCCCCTAGTGTAATTGGGGCCATATAGACCATCGCAAGGGGATTTGCCGTAGGTGGGGAGTCCAGTTTCGTGAGGAAGGCCCACACCAAGAAATTGCACTCCAAGGAAGTGATGTCTATGGAACAACCCATGAAAATGAAGTGCAAGTAGTCCATCTCCCTCTCCTTTAGTGATGTAGATTTAAGCAGGATAGTGTACCCGCATGACAACCTTTTTATTAAGCAAGTCAGGTCATGTCAGGTTAACCAAAGATGACTTGTTTATTAAACGAGTTATGTTGGTCATATCGGGTTACTTGCTTATTTAAATAGGTCATTTTAAGGTTGAGGAGTTTAACCCATTTAACTAAATGTATGGGTCGTATTCAGGTTGAATCGTAAATCGACCTCGACACGTCATTACGAATTGCCAACCTTAGAACAAGGCCTCAAAACTTTAATTATCTGTCCAAACTACTCTTTCTTTGTCTTATGATAATATTCTTTACTTCTTTTTCGTCATGTCTTATTTCTTCCATCATACGGTTGTGATGCACCTAGCAAATTGATTTTCAAGCTATAGTAATCAATTATGAGAATTGGATTTAATTAATACCACATGCCCAGCATGAGGATTAATTGGTATATATGCAACACCCTGGCTGGGAGCATCAGGTCTACTGAATTTGGACTCTTGTAGTTGGACCAAAACAAACCTTAATTTTATATTTTTTGAAAGAGAAAGGATGACTTGGATTTAGAAACCAACTTCACTGTACATTTATCACCTTAAATTAAAAAATATATATTTATGACAAAAGCTTCTAAAACTTTCTCTTTTAACCAACATCATATATACTATATATCTATAGGTTTAGTTAATTTTACAACTGTAAACTTGATCTCCCTTTACATAGAATATCATCAGTGGAGGAAACTTCAACTTCAAAGTGGCTGGTAATTCGCTCAAACCTGTCGGATAGGAAGAAACTTTGAAACCCTTTAAACGTTTGTGAATCCCCAACTTCTGCTGTAAATATTGCCTTGACAGGTCTATGATCAGACAACTTTAGTTCACCTCTAGTGTATAAATGCTGGTTTAAACCCTTCCCATACCAAATTATCCGATCACACCTAAAAGAGCAGAAAAGAAAAGAGGGATGTTAAGTACACACCATTCTTTAAATTATCTCTTAACCATTCATTTTACAAATTTACTATTGGATTGGTGGTCTCACAAATTCAATAGTAGATATATTCATCTATTGTATGGAGATAGGTGAAAAATGAAATAAAAAATGATTTTTATCATTTCTCAAAAGAGAATGACCTTCCACATACTAATTATCAACTAAATATGAATTAATGAGTAATATTATTAAATTATGGAGAAAGATTATACAGGCCAAAACGTTACCATGCAGGAGCGCGTCTCTTTTCACCCTTTTTGCCTTCAACACCTCCACAATAGATATCAGAATTCGGATAATATTTGTAAGTAGGAGCGAATTCGATTATTCCTTCATGCCAACCTTTGAATACTTGACCATCCATGAGCTCCATCCTTAGCTTGAGTTCCATAGAAATTTTTTTCCAGTATTTGCAACTAAATTAGATTGAAAAAACTTTGAATGTATAAATGTAAAATTTCTCTATTTTGGATATATACCTGATCATTTTCTAGTAACGCATTCCATTCTTCTCTATCTGCTACTAATCGTGTTGTTACTTCTGGCAGGGAAATTCTATAATTCAAGTCCCCAAGAAAGATGACCCGGCTGCACTGAACCAAACATATATAATTAGCTGACATCGTGAAGATATATATTCTTAAGTAAAAATTAAGGGAAATTATTTTCCCTCCCATTCGTCCTCCCCCATCCCTGTGGGTCCCACCAATCCGATTGGTGGGACCCACAGGGATGGGGGAGGACCAATGAAAGGGAGGTGTAGCACGTCCCAAAAATTAATGTAAATTAGCTTAATGGATTCATATTATAATTAAACTTTTCGATTGAGGTCAACTTTTTTATTTAAATGGACTTTTATAATACTAGGTGGTTTTTTGCCCGTATAGAAAGCATGCATTTCATGAGGTGGTCTAGCAAATCCTTTTAACCATCCCTAAGCGCACCATATTAAATATTAATCTTTCGACAACTACCTGGCCGGGGAGAAAGAAGAAATTACGCTAGCTAGCTAAAGACGGACATATAAAACGACTAATTAATTAATAAACGAACAATTTTATGACTTTGGGGCCTTAAGTATAGTTAAAAAGACAAATTCAAAGTTGGAAGGAACCAATAACATTGAGTGCTTTTCAAACTCTAATTGCATATAGATATATAGAGTACTTGGCGTCTTGTTCACATGATTTGTACCGAAAGAAATATTAACAAATTGGTTTGGTCGATTTTGAGACGTAAGTTACATACTCATGATCAAGAATCTTTCGAGGCAAATCAAGTGAAGGGCCTCTAGGAAAGTTTGTCCGAGACAATATTTCAGCTACATTAGAATTTCTGTACTTCTCATCCCCTTCTCTACCACCTGAAGCAAGATGACAGCACACAAAGCAGAAGCTTGTTTCATGTAACCGAAATCTCACCGACACCGCACCCTGCAATACAAAGTTTCCAAAACAAAAACAAGGCAATAAGATATATAATTTTCAAGAGTGTTGTAAATCTATAGTGATGATATATAATCACTATGTAGCAAATACATGGGAGTGGAGCCTTGGTTGGAAAAACGTTACGTATGGTATGCGACCGTGGCTTGTGAGATACTTTTATTATGAATCTAATTGATTTTATATATACTGTTATATGCACCAATTTTATATCGTAATTATAAATTACGTACCTTATTTCCAAGGCAGCCCATGACGCCACAACCTACACATGAGACACTTGAATGCCGAATCAATGAACAAAGATCGGTTCGAACCCAAACCGATATTAGTATACCAACCATTTGCTTACTCACGATACACTGGAAGTTTTGGGGAATGCCGGTGTCGGTAGAGTTTCCATCTTTTCCAGGAAAGCGATCGCTTTGCATTTCTTGTTTCCTGTTGAGAGCTTCTCTAATCAAGGAATTCCATTTCATGGAAATTTGGCTATTCTCAGATCTTAGAACATTTGACACACTTAGAGGCACAATTTCTTGAAACCTGAATAGAGAATAAAATCACATGCATATATGAAACAGTTAAGTTATGAAAAATCAGGTGTTTTAATTACTTTAGTTAGAGTAGTAAAATTACCCAAAAACATAAATGTCACAGGAAGTACTATTGCATGTATCGATGAGCAAATCGTGAATGCTAAAATCATCTTGTGGTGCAACCCCGCCAACGTTCCAAGTACTGACGAAAACCCTAGAGATCGAGGAAAGAGAAAACGAATTAAAGTAATTAAATAACGGAATAAAATCATATATAATTTGTATTATTCGATCGATATTGGGTTGAGGGACATATATAGCATTAAGCGGTTGCTTACTTTAACTTGTGCACGTCGTTGTGATGATTGAAGATGGTCTTAGGGCTCACAGATGGTTGGTCTGTGACAAAATTGTTACTTCCGGCCAATCTCTTCCTGAAGAATTTGTTCGCTACTAATCTAGGCCACATGACCTGAAAATAATGTAATCCAGCTCAGCTATTTATCATGCCAACAAAGCACGTACTTAATTCACGAGAGAGAGAGAGAGGTGGTCACTTCTCCTTGCGCTCCTGGCATGGAGAGAAAGAGAGAGACAAAATGGCTATCTTGATAGAGTTGTGCTAAGGTGAGAGGAAGAAGGGATATCATGCTCAGGAAGAGGGAGGGATGCATATGTGCTAATTAAATTGTTGAAATATATTTGATTTGTGGGAAAGAGAGAGAGAGAGAGAGAGAGATGGAAAGATGGGTCATTGCAGGCTTGAACTTTTCTGTTTGTTGGGGTACGTGATTTGAAGGATATGTTATATTTTAGAGATTTGTTTAGGGTGGATGGAGCAAGTGGGGTGCTCCATGACAAAATATACAAATTGTTAAAAAATATGAGTTGATATTGGCCTCATGGACAGGAAACAATGCTTTTGCTGAGCTGGAAATACGTTATGGATGAGCATTTTTTCCTTCAATGATGTTCTCAAGATTATCTTTGCCCTAAATAATGGCATAATATTCTATTCAATTCCTTCCAACTCTCTGGTTGATAATTGCTTACATCGAGAGATCCCATCACTGAAAATCGAGAGATCCCATCACTGAAAATTTTCCTATCAAGTTGCAATGGAAGGAACTATATATATATATATATATGGATGGAAGGTCTATTCACCTATAGATCGATTAGTGGCATCAAGATGGTGTTCTCTATATATGAAAAATATGGCTTCCGAGCAGTGTGTTCTCGGAAGATGGTGTTCTCTATATATGAAAAATATGGTGTTCTCTATATATGATGCAGGGAATAAAGTTAAACCAAAGCTGGAAATTGTATTAAAGGGTAGAGAATGGTTTTGACCTCTAGCAAGATCAGAATAGTTTGTTAGAATTCACAGTAAGCTGGATCTGGTAGAAAGAAGTGCAGTTGACAAACAAACCTGGCCTAGGTAACTTCTAAGAAAGCAATTTATCCCAGTGCTAAAATCTGGGATGCTCTTCGAACAAATTAAGCGTGCTGAAGTTAAGGTTGTGAATTATGCTCTAAATTCGAATGTTTTATCTTTAAATGACATTTCAGTTTGTAATTTATAAAAGTTATTATTCATTGATCTATTCATTTGAACATATGACATATGATCCTTTTACATGCTTATATTATTATCACTACAAGAATTTTGATATTTAATAGCGGCAACTAAAATGTCGTTCGATCTTGAAAACTTCTTATCTCCAACGACATTTAGGTATCTTTGACAACATTATATAGTCGTTGTTGATATAATCTAAAAATTGGTGATAGTGATGACGACACTTAGGTCGTTGCGAATCTGTTGTCGTGAATACACACATGAAGAATCACGATAGCAACGAGATATTACTTTTGCAAATGATAAATGTTGTCGTTAAAAGTAAAATATATCCACAATGACCCCCATCGTCAGTACGTAATAAGTATATATCCCCATTGATAGAGTATTGTGCTCGTGAATACTCTAAAAAAAAAAGGCCATTAACTAAAACATATCCACGTTGAATAGAAATAAAAAAATAAAAAAAAATAAAAAAAAATCTAAAACATATCTGCGACGATGTGAATTTGTCATCGTGGATAAGCTTAATATCAACGACAACATATATGTTACTGTCGTCGAGGATATGTTCTTATACACTACGACACGTGGGTGTCGTCATAGATGTGAAATTAACGCCAAAATAGAGCAGGAATAATTGGTGCTGGGTGAAAATTTCGCATCTCTCTCTCACGTTTCACACCCCTTTCTCTATCTCTTTCTCTGTGTCTCTCTTTCCTGCTTCAATCTCTCGTCTATCTAGCAAAACTCAGAAGGATCAAGAAATATCGTTTCTCTCCTACTTCGTTTTTCACCAATTGATAGGTCTCTCTCTTTGATCTAATTGTTGATTTTGATATGAATTTCTCCTTAATTTATATCAGAAATTCATTGTAAGATTTGTTTTTTTTTTCTTTTTTCTTATTCCTCCTTATTCAATCTTTTGCTTACGATTTAGATATTGCAGTCTTGAAACAATTAAAATTTATAATTATCTCTATAATTTTCGATTATTGGTAGCCTGATCACTGTTTTTGTTAAGATATCTATTTTTTTTTCTAATTTGTTAAGATATCTCAATAGTGAATTAATTGGATGTTGGCTTTTGCCCCTTAGATAATTGTATATACATTGTTATTAATGGTGTTAATGTTAGGGATCTCATTGTTCATTGAGATATCCATCTCTGCATTCATAGATTCTTTTGTTTTCTAGGTTGAGGAAATTAGTCAAGCTCAAACTCGACAGGGGCTTGTTTGATTTTTTTTGCGGGTTTGAGCTCCTTCCAAGCCTGGCTAGAGCCGAGCTGGGCTTCAGCACCTATATGTATTGCTCAAGCTAAGTTAGAAAATGCCAAATTCGGCTTGGCTTGGCTTGGCTTGATTACAGCCATACATAATACTGTTTTAATTCGATGCCTTAAAAAAAAAAAAATATTTTCTGACTTGTTATTAAGCTTAACGAATAAAACATGTCAAGGTAAATCCAGCAAAAATTTGTAACGGTTTAATTTCTCATTATGAATAAGCTCAAAAATAATTTTTTTTTAAAAAAAAAATTAACAGGCCGCCACACCAAATCTCACTATATATCCTAGTGGATACTATATATAGTAATTAAAAAAAATTATTATTGGCAGAGATTATTGAATACAAAATGAAGCAATCTTGTCTTCATTTTTTTTTTTTTTTTTTTTTTTTTTTTTTTTAATAACTACAACCAAAACAAACGAGAGCATAAGAACTTAAAATATTGATGTAATAGATAATGATATCTATCACTATCAAAAGGAAAAAACATAAAAAAGTGAAAAAAAAAAAAAAAAAAAACACCACCTACTGGTGATTTGATTCCGGTGGCTCCTGAACCACCTACTGTCTCTACTGGTGATCCGATTCCCGTGGGTCTCTCTTTAATGCCTATCAAATCCAAAACATTGCAAAAGGTATACTGATATCGATTCAGCGTAAGATTGTTTAATGTGGAAATATTTCCTACTTGGCATTTTATATACGATTATACAAGTTTCAAATTATAGTGTAGGGTACGGTGACTGGTATAGTAGCTAAAACCTTTTGCTCAAAATAATAATAATAATGAAAAAGCTAAAACCTTTTAAACCACATATTTTTTTTTTTTATGAATACCTTTTAAGCCTACTTAGGTTAGGTTGGATACTGATACTATTCCAAGGTCAGCATCTCTTTTTTAATCATATCCATTAGACGACAGAATTACAACAGGGATTTTTTTTTATCTTTGTTCTAATTAATAAACGAGCCCGTACACCAACTTGTGCCGGCACATGTGGACCTACACTCCAACTTGCAGCTACCCAAGAAATCCTACCCATTTTATCTTAGATACAGCGTGAGGCCTATGGTTGAATACCAGTACGTCTTTTTTCCTTTTTGGGTAGGATTTCTTGCAGCTACCCAAGAAATCCTACCCATTTTATCTTAGTGAAATGGTTGAGGTGAAGAGAGGCTGCGAGCCTGACAACTGTTGTGAGTACGTTTATGAGTGTTGTATCTCACTTTGAAAAATCATAAAGGAAAAGAGTTAATATACCTAAGTGGATCTAAGTCCATTAACTTAGGCTTTTGGGCTAAAGTGGTGTCTAAATTTGTAAATTAATATACTCTTGGTAAAAACTCTTAACTGTTTATTACCTTAACAATTGGTATCAAAGCAATGATTTGTTTCCTGGGACAAGTGTCTGGACGCGTCTAGTTTGGAGTTACGTTATGTGGCCCCTAAAGCAACTCTTGTACGTGTGATACTCTTAAAAATGTAAAAAGACTCACAAGCGAAGGGGAGTTGAGCTAATGTGAGGAGACTTACAAGTGAGTGGGAGATTGTTGTGAGTACACTTGTGAGTGTTATATCCCACATTGAGAAATCATAAAGGAAAAGAGTAAGTAATATACCTAAGTGGACCCGAGCCCATTAGCTTAAGCTTTTTGGCTAGAGTAGTGTTCAAATATGTATATTAATATACTCTAAGTAAAAATTGCTGACTGTTTATCTCCTTAACAACAACAAGGATGGTTGTGAAGGCCTTCACTTTGGTTTGGGTCACATGAAGGGCTAATGAGAGACCAAATTCTGATGATTTTGTCCTCATGATTTCTGCAGACTGCTACTTGGGATGAGAAAGAGTCACGAATGGCAGTTGGGAGCATAGGGAGGGAGATGGAAATATAACCAGTGTGAAGTCTCGTTTCGGCCCAATATGCTGCATTGTGGGCTCAACAGTTTAGACTTCAGTTAACTTTTCTAGCTTCATACGAAGAGGAAGCTAGAATCACGACAAGAATGTTTGATATGGTGGAGGAAATACGTCAGCCTTGGGAAATGCTAGGTTGTTGGAGAGCAAGAGTGGCAATTTGAGAATCACCTTCCAAGATGAAATGTTTGAGGTGAAGAGACATTGCGAGCCTGGAGACAAGGATGGTTGTGAAGGCTTCAACTTGCTTTGGGTCACATGAGGGGTCGATGAGAGACCAAATTTTTTATATTTCGCCCTAATGATTTCTGTAGATCGCTACTTGGGATGAGAAAGAGTTCGGATGGTAGTCTCATAATTTATTTTGAAGTGATCAACAGGAGGGGAACCATCTTTGATAAGAAATTGAAAGTTTTGTTCTCAAGGCTGCTTAATGCTCCAACGAATTTTTTCTTTTTCTTTTTGGAGATGGAGAGAGCATCCAAGGACATGCCTCCATGATGAACTCTATTCCTCGAAAACCATAGTGTTGGATCAGATCTTTGACCTCTCCTTGAAAAACTACTTAGTGTCTAGTGAGGGAAGCCAAAACTTTTAATTGGCATTTGAAATCGTACCATGCAAGGCATATTCTAAGAACCGTTCACTTGAGCATAGCAGCACTATTGTACCCTAACAATCCCTCCCTCAATGTGATGCTCCCGTGCTCGAACCCATAACCCTAGCTCTGATACCTATTGACACCCTGTCTTAAATAATAAGGTGTAAGTAAAAATTTCTCATTTCACACACGACGTTACGACATCAGAAATAGAATCTCTATAGCAATATAAATATATATATTATATATATATATAATATATATATATATATAATATATATATATATATATATAATATATATATATATTATATAATAATATACTATATATAACAATAAGTATAACCCTAACATAACACATTTCAGCTAACTGAATATACTTCAATTAAAAAAAATATAAACATAGTATTTCTTACCTTTTTAAAACCACTAGTGCATTAAATAACATAGGTGCCACAGGCGGCACATTCGCAAATATAAATACAAATGTTTATACAACATAAAAAGAAAGCATACATGCGGCAAATAAGTACATGATAAAAGATAGACTAAGCATGGAAGTCGATCATCAAAAGGAGACAACAAGATGTCTCATCCACAATAATCAAGACTAGCATATGGATCCAGACAATCCTGATTCTCCTCCTCACCTGCATAAATATCTATGTGATTGTGAATTTTTCCACAATTACATAGGCGGAATGAATCCACGTTTCTTAATAAGTATTAGTATTATAGATAAACATTTATTTAGAAAATTACCTTCAGTATGTGATTATAATAATGGCTGACAAGGAATATATATTGTAGTTGATAAAATAAGCATAAAATAATTTATTTAGTGTATGAATATGATGTAAATTCGTGCACATGTAATGTAGTGATAGTCTTAAACATAATATTTTATTTCTTTTCTTTTTCACACGCACTCATTCCAAGGACATAAAATCCATGTTTGTCTTAACAGTTTTTGAAGCCAAAACTCCCATAATATAAAGTTTATTGGTTTTCTACTGGTAGTCACAACTCACCCGCTGCTTCCTAGCTTGTTTACTATTAATGTTTTTCGGACTAGAAGTCATAACTCTCCTACTACTCTACAATCTGATACGATCTCCTCTAGACGTATGTATCACGTCTAGTCTAATAAGGAGATATCCTCCATACATGTGAATCACGTCTAGCATAATAAGGATAGTATCCCCATTTATTTTCTTGTCTAACAAGGAGTCAATTTTCTCTTTCGTAGTAATTTTGATTCTTCCCTTGTAAGAACAGGATCTGAATCCTAAAGTCAAGACCTAGTAATAGGTCTCTCGTTTACTGGTGTTCCTGTATTTAAAGGAGACATGATCAATAAGAAGGCATGCTGAATATTATCATTTTATTACACACTTTTGTGTATTGGAGGTCAAGGCTCCCTCGAAGTAGCCACAATCCTTGTGTTCTTGTGCTTGTGCTAGTTGATTCTCATCAAGCGGTATCAAAGCCAGGTTTCCTCTCATTAACAAGAAATTGTTAAGAGGCCCGGTTTCCTTATAAAGAAATGAGAAAATTGTGAGAGAATCAACATAGGCCGCTCGAGGAATAAAAGTTTGGCCTACAGAGATTTTTCTCTAGAGTTAGTGACGCAAAACACGCAACAAAAGACTATGGAGGGCTGAGTAGGTAACTTGGAACAATCGGTGCAATCCTTGAATGAAGGTTAGCACCAAGTTATGGCACGCCTAATTGAAATTCTTGAGATGCTGTCCACTCAAGGAAAAAACTCGACGGGAAGGGAGAGAGACCTCGCATGGAAAAAGACATGAGGCTGAGGGGGAAGACTTCCGCTTTGATGTTGGAGAATGAACCCATTTTTTCACAAACCGGAACGTCAAACTGGAATTCCCACGTTTCAACGGAGGAGAAGACCCCACTAGGTGGATCTGTAGAGAGGAGCAGTTTTTTAGATTCCAAGGAACCTCAAAAAAGGAGAGAACATCGCTAGCTTCCTTCCACCTAGAAGGGGAAGCCCAGTTGTGGTATCAAATCTTGTTGATGGAGGATTGAGTAGTAGGCTGGAAAGAATTCATGGAAGGCTTGGGTGCCTGTTTCAAACCCACCCAATTTTATGACCCACTTGGAAAATTAACGAAGTTGCAACATGAGAGGAGTATCAAGGACTACCAAGCAAGGTTCGAGTCCTTGCTTTCAAAAATAGGGACCTTAACCTCGAGCCAACAAGTTAGTTGTTTTGTAAGCGAATTAAAGGAGCCCATAGAGGCGGACGTCCTGGCGGGAAGACCCCTCACTCTCACATTTGCTATCGACCTAGCTTGTGTGTATGAAGCCCAACATCTGACCATTCGAAAAAATGTTATGCCAGACGTATGATAGCCACCATTGAACCCTTGGTCGGGTTCAGCCCAACTCACCCATTCCTGTCAAGAGACTGGCACTTGCAGAGTTTAAGGAAAGACAAGAGAATGGTCTTTGTTTCAAATGAAATGACAAGTATGGGCCAGGGCACCATTATAAATGGTTGTTCATGATAGAAGCCTACCAAGGAGAGGGTGATGATGGAGAGGATCTTCCGAAAATCTCTTTACATGCCATTATTGGTAGGGAAGCACTAGACATGATGAAGGTTTACGGCCAAATTAAGAGATCAATCTCCTTAGTACTTATTGATTTCGGTAGTACTCACAATTTTGTGAGCCTAGCTCTCGCCAATGTGTTGGGGCTGATTCCGAAGGAGGGAGATGAAATGGACGTAATTGTTGCCTCGGGTGAAATAATTAAGAGCCCTGGCTAGTGTATCCCTATTTCCATTGAGTTGCAAGCGTGGTACTTCTACATTGAGTTTTATGTCTTTCCCTTAGAAGGCTATAGGATTGTGTTGGGCACTCAATGGTTGCGAGTACTAGGGCCCATAAGGTGGGACTTTGAGAAGTTGAAGATGAAGTTCAAATGAGAGGGAGAACCATTAATGCGCTGCGTGCTGCATAAAACTTTAGAGGGGAATTACATGCAATCTGGCCACCCAAAGGTAACATGCAACTGGAGGAGATAGAAGCTAATGGGGAAACAAAGGCAAAGGGTATGCAAGGAATCCTAGAAGCATGCAATGTGATCTTTGAGGAGCCACGAGGACTACCTCCTCCCCACAGCCATGACCATTAGATTCTCTTATAGTCAGGAGCTGGTACGGTAAGTGTCAAACCATATCAATACCCATTTCATCAAAAGGCAAAAATTGAGAAGCAAGTAGAAGACATGTTGGAGAGGGGAATAATTCGGCCCTCTAATAGTCCTTACTTGTCCCCAGTGTTGTTAGTAAAAAAAGGGGGTGGCACTTGGCGAATGTGTGTGGATTATCGTGAGTTAAACAAAATCACGATCAAGGATAAATTTCCAGTACCAATCATAAAGGAACTCTTGGATGAGTTGAATAAGGTGCGATTCTTCACCAAATTGGATTTACGCTCCGGGTATCACCAAGTACAAATGGCGAATGAAGATATTGAGAAGGCAACATTTCACACTCACCATGGGCATTATGAGTTCCTAGTTATGCCATTCAGGTTGACAAATGCGCAATCCACTTTCCAAGCACTCATGAATGGCGTATTCCGTGCTTATCTCCGTAAATTTGTATTGGTTTTCTTTGATGACATATTGGTATATAGTAGCACATGGAAACTACATCTATAGCATGTCACAGCTGTGTTGGGAATCTTGGAGGACCAACAATTGTATGTTAAGAAGACTAAATGCCTTTTTGGTCAACCAAAGGTACAATATTTAGGCCATGTGATTTCTTCACATGGTGTGGAAGTTGACCTCGACAAAGTGGAGGCTATGGAGGAATGGCCGAAGCCCTAGACACTCAAGGCGATGCAAGAGTTTTTGGGACTCACAGGGTATTATAGGTGATTTATCCAGGACTATGGAAAAATTGCAGCAGCACCCTCTAACCCGCATGTTGAAGAAAAATAATTTCACGTGGACAGTCGGACATGAAAAGGTTTTTAAGGACCTTAAGCAAGCTATGGTTCAAGCTCCTGTCCTGGCTTTACCAGATTTCTCTAAGGAATTAATGGTGAAGTGTGATGCATCGGGGGTGGGCATTGGAGCCGTCCTTCTTCAAGAGTGACTCATAGCTTTTTTCGGCCAAGCTTTGCAAGGGAATTAATTATTACTATCAACTTATGAGAAGGAAATTCTGGCACTAGTGATGGCAGTCTAGAAGTGGTGGCCGTACCTGTTGGGCCGACACTTTGTGGTGAGGCCTGTTCAACACAGTCTTAAATACCTATGGTCCCAAAAAATTTCTACTACTGCCTAACAAAAGTGGTTGTATAAGTTGATGGGGTTCGATTTCTCAATTGAGTACAAAAAAGGGAGAGATAACGTGGTGGCCGATACATTGTCAAGGAGAGATGAACAACATGCTGCAGGGGGGAAATTCATCCCTAGGCCTGCACCTTTCATCAATGGGGGTCTAGAATCCACTGAGTTAGCAACCATCTCCAGCCTAGTTGTGAACTGGTTGGACGTGATCAAAGAAGAAATAGAGAGTAATGCCGAGATGAAAGAGCTGGAGCAGAGAGTTCAAGAAGACGAAGCGGTGGGACCATGAAAATATAAGGAAGGTATTCTATTTTTTAAAGATCGCATTTTTCTTCTTGAATAGTCTTCGCTTACATCTGCCATTGTAGAACAAATACATGGGGGGTTCCATGAAGGGTACCAAAAAAAGTACCAATGGGTACGGGATAATTTTTATTGGAAGGGAATGCAGCAGAGGATTAAAGAATTTATCAAGGAATGTAAAGTTTGTCAACTCCATAAGGCAGATAGCCTTACGCCCAAAGGTTTGCTACAACCTCTCTCCATCCCAGAAAAAATTTGTGAAGATATTTCCATGGATTTTGTAGATGGGCTGCCCATCTCTAGAGGCAAGTCTATGATATTCGTGGTTGTGGACCGGCTATCGAAGTATGCTCATTTTATGGCCATTAGTCATCTGTACATAGCCATGGGAATCGCTCAAGTTTTTTTAAAAAATATTTTCAAGCTCCACGGCATGCCCAAAACTATCGTATGTGACAAGGACCCGACTTTCACTAGCCACTTTTGGATCGAATTATTTCGGCTGCAGGGAACCAATTTCAACTTCAGCTCTGCGTATCACCCCCAAATGGATGGACAAACCGATGTAGTAAATTGGGCTATGGAAATATATTTGTAGTGTTTTACGAGTTCTCAACCCAAGGAATGGGCAAGTGGTGCAGTAGTTTATGGGAGGGATCCACCCAACTTACTAACTTATTTACTTGGAACGCGCGAAGGTAGAGATAGTGGGGAAGGAGTTAATGGCGCAAGACCAAGTGTTAAAAGAATTGAGAGAAAATATGAGGCTTGCGCAGGAGAGAATGAAGAAGGTATACGACAACAAACATCAGGAGGAAGAGTTTGAGGAGGGGGATTAGGTGTTTCTCAAACTACACCCGTATAAACAAGCATTGGTCCATCTTCGAAAGAATGCAAAACTATCGGTCAGGTTTTTCGGTCCCTTCAAAATTATCGAAAAAATAAGTTTCGTTGCCTATAAGCTTGAGTTGCCATCAAGATCCTGCATTCATCATGTTTTCCATGTTAGTTTGCTCAAACGTCGATTGGGAGGTGAAGAAATTGCTTTGCCACAACTACCGGCAGTCTTGGAGGATGACCGCATCAGTCTGAAACCAAAAGCTATGATGGAGAAGCGCATGAGGAACAAAAAGTCTGAGGTTCTAGTTCATTGGCAAGGGCTATCACTGGCGGAAGCTACATGGGAAGATCAAGAATTCATTCAGAAGCAGTTTCCAAAACTTCCCTTGAGGACAAGAGAATTGTTAGTGGGGGGAATGATACGATCCTCTATAGACGTATGTATCACATCTAGCTTAATAAGGAGAGTATCTCCATTTTTTTTCTTTGCCAATAAGGCTAGTATCTCCATACGTGTGCATCACATCTAGCATAATAAGGATAGTATCCCCATTTATTTTCTTGTCTAACAAGGAGTCAATCTTCCCTTCGTAGTAATTTTGATTCTTCCCTTGTAAGAACAAGATCTGAATCCTAAAGTCAAGACCTAGTAATAGGTCTCTCGTGTACTAGTGTTCCTGTATTTAAAGGAGGCATGATCAATAAGAAGGCATGCTGAATATTATCATTCTATTACACACTTTTGTGTATTGGAAGTCAAGGTTCCCTTGAAGTAGCCGCAATCCTTGTAACCCCCAAGCTCTTAGTTATAGATTATAAATCACTTTAAATAGGCATGAGTAAAAAGCTAATAAAAAAGGGTAAGAATGATGGACAAATGCAAAGAAAATAAGTTTTAGGAAAGTATTTTGGTGGTTTTCACTTGAATTGATAGTTTTAGTTTTGACCCCGTCGGATTAAAATGATCATAACTTTTAACTCAAAACTCTGATTCAGGCAAACTTTATGTCATTGGAAAGCTAACTCCAAGACCTACGACTTTGTAGTTCACAAAAATTTTCCAATTCCAACTTTTTGGGGGTCAAAATGAGCTGGCAGTGTCGACCGTCTGCAGCAGCGTCCGCAGGTCGTCCGAACGGTTGTCGCCCAAATTGATCGTCCCCAGCAGTGGTTCGGACGGTCCTTTGCTACGAATCAGGCAGTAGCGATCGTCCGCAGGTCGTCTGGACGGTCGCAATTCAAAATGCATCGTCCCCAGCAACGGTTCGGACGATTCATGCTACTGTTCAGTTAGTAGTGGTCGTCCGCAGCACCGTTCGCAGTGTCGTCCGGACGGTCCATGCCACTATTCACTCTGTGGCGACCGTTCACACCACGTTCGCAGCACGGTTCGGACGGACCTTGTACATTGTCGTCCGGATGGTAAGAGTTGTCGTCCGGACGATAACACTGTTCACCCTACTACATAAGGTTGAAACGCGATTTTTTCTGCCATTTCTGATTTTTCTTATGTTTCTTCGCCATTTTCTCTCTTCTCTCTCATAGGGTTTTAATACCCAAACATTGGGTATTGATCTTAGAAGCCCCCAAACACATTTCTAACCCCGGGAACACGATTCTTCGCGTTGGAACCTTATTTCACCGATCGATTCGAGGTAAATTTCTTAAATCTCAAAATCTTCAATGCTTGGGCTATAATTTCGAATGTATAGCTTAGCATTGGTCATTTTCTTAGGGTTTTCGTTGCTTTGCACTCTCTTACATCGTGTTGAAGTTCCGAAGCTCACAACTCCGGATTCTTCAAGAATTGAGATAAATGTCCAAAACCCTAGATTTTTCCCTAATTAATATTTTGGATTTTATAATGTCTAACCCTAGTAATTCACTATGGTTAGTCATATAGATGATTCTTGGCTATTAGGAACCCTAGAATTCTATGGGTTGTTTATGGCCACTTTGATGCTTGTATATTCAAGTGTCCTAATTATTGGGTATGTGAGTTGAGCTAGAATGTGTTGAGTTTTGATGTTGTAGCAATGTATTTCGCAGCGGGCATTGCTAGGGCATTTGGGAATTAGAAATCAACAAGCGAAAAAAAAGAGTAAGTATTTATACTTACTGAGAGTGATACAAACCTTAAAGTATTTTTATGTTTTGTTTTTAAACGTTTAGCAGATGTTATACTTGCTAAACAAAGCAAATGCTTTTATGAGATTTCGAAGAAACAATATAATGATTTAAAAGTCGAACCGATGATATCTTGTGACAATATGTGATTTTGTGATTTCGACTATCTTCTGAGAATTTATGATGATTTGATGAGTGATTGATGATGAGTTTTGATGCTTGTTGATGATTTATGATTATGGCGGATATGATATATGTATATTGATATGTTGAGTTTTTGGTATTTGATTTGTTATTGATATTTGAGAAAATGATATATGGCAAAAAGATTTATTTGATTAAGTTCATGATGTCTTATTGAGCTTTGTATTGAGGAAAGAATAATGACAAATGTTGTTGATAGTTATCAAAGAGCATATGTATGATGAGCATAAAGTGGATATTGAGACCGTGCCACGGGGGTCCGTACTCGTGTGCTAGGCCACGAGGATTGTACTCGTGTGTCAGGATATTGAGACCGTGCCACGGGGGTCCGTACTCGTGTGCTAGGCCACGAGGATTTGTACTCGTGTGTCAGGATTTTGAGACCGTGCCACGGGGGTCCGTACTCGTGTTAGGCCACGAGGACCTGTACTCGTGTTTCAGTGCATTGCATACCATGTTGTATTTATATGATGATTGTGATGTGATTATTTATGTGGGATTTTATCATAGACGTATTAGTATGCATATGGGGTTGTATGGGCAAGTCCATATGTATATTCTTACGGCTAGTTGCATGTGATGATTTATTGATCTTTCTTATAGACACATTAGTATGCTTACGAGTTCGCTATGGGCAAGAACCTCTGTATACTCTTATGTCTAGCTGCATATGTGATTTACGTTTAATTGCTTGGACATGCTCATATGCTTGTGTTTTCACCCATAGGGGAAGGATACTTGTATATGAGTGTAGCCAAGTTTATATGGTATATTTATAACATAGTTGAATGCGTATGTGTGCTAGTACAGGCGGGAGACTGGAAGTACATGTATGTACCCAGCTATTATACTATTTCTGATGTTTCATGATCACATGTGTTTACTTCATCAGCTGCTTTATGTTTCAAAATAAAATGCCATATTTGTATAGCTGTTATTGTAAACTCATGTAACTAACACTTCGGTTCTTTTATGAAAACTCAGTGGACATTTATCCATTGAATCTGTTGACTCACTCATTTTCCTTTCCGCCTATGTAAATCATGGATGATCTCTATGGTTACATAGATATTGGTGCAGGTACTGAGAGTTTGGATGATGATCCCGTAGCCTATTACCTCGGCTATTACGACTGATGTCGTGGGACATGTACATTTTGTATAGACTCATTACTTAGTTATTTTTTTAATGTTGTGATGATGTATTCACAACTGTATTTTTGTATATATGGCTTGTGTCGCATGTGACACATTTGTATAGCCATTCTTTTGTATATTCACATGTAAACTTTAATCAGTAGTATTTTTATTGTCAGCTCTACAGGTGTTTGATTACTCCATTTGATTATAAATGTTTCCGCTCAGTTTATAGTTGATGTGATATATGACTCTGATGTATTAGGTATTTCTCATGATACGTTGTGAGATACAGGTATAGCAGGTGTTTTCTATCCACCTGGCGATAGATCCGGTTCATAATTACTGTATGTTTTCAAAAAAAAAAATTAGCTACAGGTGTAATTATGGATCGGGTCATCACATCCTTGTGTTCTTATGCTTATGCTAGTTGATTCTCATCACAGTCGCACTGTTAGCCATAACTCACCCGCTGCCTCTGAGCTTTGTTTTTAATTACTTTTTAGACTTATTAACAGTATGCAATATTATGATTCACTTTCTTAAAGCAATTTATCATTAATCATAAAATCATCACATTAATAAACAATATTTAAATATAGTATTGTGCTTAGTAAGTAATGTGCATACTAATACTTATATAAACAATATCATTCAGTAAGAAATATACTTATCTTTCAGGTTGGGTAAAAAGATTTTTTACTACGTGCACTGCAATTAAATCATGTTCACATAAGATAATATATATTAGTTTATTTCTTAGATTCCCTTTTTTTGGGGGGGGGGGGGGGGGCCTCAGCTTTATTATATAAATTTTTAAATAAAGCTATCACTTTTAAATCATCACAATTTAGTTAATGCTTTTATGAATATAAATAGATGACACAACTATAATCTATATTTGATTCAAAATCCACTATTTAAATACCTGAACATAATGACATACATCAACTACAAAGATTAATAGTGCTAAAAGGCGGGCGTTATTAACTCCCGCTACCGCTAATCGTCCTAAACTACTAACTGTTAAACCGCCTAACTGCCTTTTAAAGGCGGTTAGTGGTTTTTTTCAACCGCCTTAAGTTGGGTGGTTAGGTTTTAGAGTATGCAGTTAGCAGTTTACAGCTAACCGCCTTATTACTTTATAATATTATATATATAATTATATATATACACGAAACCTTAACGTCTGAGTTTCAAACATTGCCTTGGGGTTTCAAGGCAATTTTGAAAAAAGTGTTTGTAGATGCCTTGGCTAATATTATTATATCCATCCATTTATATTATATATATAATTAGGTTAAGATCTTTCTCTTTT
>FXXK01002666.1:3757-14414 GCA_900184695.1 Betula pendula
ATGAGACCCAGTTACGAGAGAGGTTGTGAAAGGAGGAAAAACATGAGAACCATTGGATTTTGTGAAGAGCGTGGTCTTGCAGAAGAGTTCAAGTACCGTTTGCCATCGTTCTTATCATGTTAATAAAGAACGCGGACAAGACCAAGGGCACCACTGTTGGACTGTTATGAGGCGCCAACCGCAATAATTATATGGTAATCTATGAATTAATTTTATATTTTTTTTATAACTGCGATCAATTAATTATTTTAATTGTCATGTTAATTAAGTTATATGATAATAATATATATCAATTTATTAAAAATTTATATTTCACACTTGATTAAATATAGCAGTATACCATTTTCCTTCGCTTAGACATAATATTTAAAAAAAGAAAAAAAATTAAAGATTGATATGACATCCATATCAATTTAATATATGGTTAGTATTCTATATTGATATAAATTTTTTACAAATTGATTTGATTTTTTTTTTTTCAATCGCTCTAATTAAAAGTTAAGTGTTCTTGAAGCAAGGTTAGGGTTCAGAGTTAGTCGAAAAGAATTAATTAGCTTTAAAAATGTTAAAAAAAAAATTGTTCTCTATATATTTAGAGGATACTCTAACACTTATTAGAATGGGTAGAAAAAAATTCTCCAAACTGTACTTTGATAAATTGCTTTTTTTTTTTTTTAAGTCTAAGGGCCTAATTTATATGTAATTATTAGTGATAGTTTTGAAAATTCGGTCCGATAGTCTCGAAATTAAGGCTTAGACAGTTCTATCAGTCACATAAAAGAAAAAAACCAAAAAAAATGTAGACAGCGTCTACTCACAAAGAAGAAAAAAGAATGTAGGGACAGCTTTAAATTTGGAGACGAAGAGCTGCTTAGAGCAAAGTGAGCTCTATTAAATGTTAATTTTCTTTAAATTTTTAATAAAACACATAAAAATTATATTTGAACAAATTGTTACAAATATTCAAATTTAACATTTGTCACAAAACTCGGTTTTAAATTTAAAGAGTAAAAAGTGAATGTTAAAATTTTTTTTTAAATTTTTTTATTCTCTCATACTGTTTCTCTCTCTCCTTTGAATCAAAATAATTGTTTAATATAAAGAGTTCAAAAAGTTGGCTTCATTTATAAAATTAAAAAATTTTAGTTAAATAATAATATTTAAAGAGTTTTTATATTTAGTAGTTTGAAAAAAATGGTTAATAAATTAGTTACATAGATTTTTAGAGTTAAATTAGAAAAAATTTAAAAAGGGGCCCATTAAGGAATGCAGAAAATAACCAACATTGGTGCCGCTAATTCATGAATTTTGAGAGGGTGTTAGATAAGTAGGATTACTTGATTATAGATCAACGTTAGATGGCTAAAATTTTAATATGGGTATGTAAGCTTTGGAATTGAATAAAGGTACAAGTAACTCAAATTACTGTCTTAATATTTGAATGACATAAGAATATGAGTGCCTTTCCGGGATTTCATAATGGATAATCAAGATTTTTAAATAACCCGTCACATTAGTTGTTTAAACTCCCACATCCTTTTTCATAAATATAAAAAGTCTCAAATTAACTTACTTGATCAATTCAATTGAAAAAATTACTCGATTTATTTGCTCAGCTATCTATTGGAGTACATATGAATGGTACGATTATCCAACGAATAAGGGTGATAATTTTTGACAACCACCGCGGAACCCGACAACGAAACACGACACGAATTTTCGGGTTTGGGTTTTGGCTTAACGGGTTACCGTGATCAAACGGGTATGACCCTTTTTATGACCCGGTAACGTTATCGGGTCAGACGGGTCAACCTGGCCGGGTGACCGGTAACCCGTTAAAAAAAAAAAAGGGAAACAAAACGCATCCGGTTTGGTAACTTTGGTTTCAGCCGTTTCTATCATATTTCACGAATCAAGTTACAGAGCTGATTCAGACATTCAACTCTCAGCTCTCTCACTCTCTCAATCTCCCTCTCTTTCATTCTCACTATCTTCACTCGCCGGCAGTTCACCCCTTGCACCTCTCTCTCAGCTCCCGCGTGAACGCCACGTCATCAATTGTCCCCGATCTCCCCAAGGACTCAACCCCTCAGCACACTATCGGCGCGAACCCCTACCGGTCCTCCAGGGCTCCAGCAGCACCTCCGCTCCAATCCTCCATGCCATTCTCGGGTCTCGGCTTCCATGATCTCCTGAGTCCCGATCCTCCATGCCGCTCGATCTCCCTCCGTCTCGCGTGTCTCCGGCGATATCCTCGGAGGTATCTCTCTCTTTCAGCCTGATCTCTCTGAATCTCTGTGGGAGCTGAGGGAGTCGTGGGACTGTGGCCTGTGGGTCTGTCCGTTTGTGTGGCAGTGTGGCTGTGTCGTGTGAGTCGTGTGACTCGTGTGTGTGGTGTGGCTGATTTGCGAGTTGGGTTACCCGACCCGGAAGGCACGACCAGTCAACTAAACGGGTTGACGGGTCGTGTCGTGTCGACCTGTTTAATAAACGGGTCATGTTCGTGTTTATCTAAATGGGTTGGCGGGTCAAACGGGTTGATCCAAACCCGACTCGCCAACCCGTTTTGCCAGCCCTATCCACGAACCTTCAATCAACCATCACAAACAAAGACGAGACCCACCAACCACAACACAAAAAGCCATTACTCAACTGGATCCCACAAATTTAATAATAGATTTACAAATTTGCTATATGGAAAAGTACATCAAACAAGCAATCAAATGGAAAAGTACATCAAACAAAGTACATCAAACAAATTTGCTATATTTATAATTTTTCATTGCAATATTTGTTGAGAGTCTATTTTTGTTTTTAGTTTGAAAAGAAAAAAAAAGGTTATTATGTAACATAAAGATGAAAATAATTTTAATTGTTTTATAAATATTTTGCATTTTTTTTGTTGTTGTTTATTAATATTTTTATTTTGAAAAAAAAAAACAAACAAAGAAAAGAGGAAGAAAATTTTACCGAACAAAGTCCAATCTAAAACAGCCTAACTTTAAGAAAAAAGAGTAATTTGAATAGTCTCTTTTGTATCCTTTTTGTATCTCTCAAAAAATGAAGTAGTTTTTAAAATTATCATTTAATTAAAATTTAATAATAATTAATTACAAGTTCAATAATAATTTTAAAAGTCATATTATATTTGAAGGGACACAAGAGAGACTTATGACATTATTTAAGAAAAAAATATTAACCTATCATTGAGAAATGTCAAGCAATTAATTAATTTTTAAATCCTGTCTTGCAGAGAAAGAAAACATAATACATCATTGAGCAATTTCCATTCGATTAATTAATTTATGAAGACAATGGGGTGTTTGTCAAAACCCTCTTAGAAATTTTTTAAGCTTTTTACTGTGCATCGTCAGTACGGTGCACAGTAAATGGTCTCATCCAATTTAGCTTCCTCAAGAAACCTTGGATGCATGTAATTTTTTGGGTGAAAATACCTCTACAGACAGGAGTATTTTTTTTTGTGATGACCAAAGCAACACAAGACATACAAGGCAAGGGTATTTTCGCCCAAAAAATTATATGCATCCAAGGCTTCTCAAAGAAGTAAAATTGGATGAGATTATTTACTATACACTGTATTGACGGTACACAATAAAAAGTTAAAAAAAATTTTAAGAAAGTTTTGACAAACACCGCCGACGTATCCTTGTCCATTGGTTTATTTTTTGTGGACAAATTTGGGCCTTTCTTTCTTCGGCCCCAAAAGTTGGATTAGGTTAGAGAATTCTCCATCAGTCCATCTTCTTAAAGTCGTTGCTCAGGGTCAAAGTCTTTGGATTTCAAGTCACCGGCTCGACAGCAGCCGTAGTCAAGACTCAAAATTAAATATGGAAAGACTATAAAAATCAACGTCAATGGAGACATTCAACGCTCATTTCCCCACTATTTTCAGACCAAAGATCACGGATCCGGATCCTCCGGGTCCAGTTAGGCCATTTTACATGGCAAAATTGTAATAAAATTTTTTTTATTACAATTTTGCATGTGCCTAACTGGACCCTCTCCATTTCCTTTGAAATGGAGAGGATCCTTTTTCAAAGAACACGGCATGGAACAATAAATTATCTTTTGTTATTATGTGTAAAGTGTCTTTAATTTAGTTAAAAAGTCTTTGGTCTTCCATCTTACCTTCTCGTGTGCGGATGAACATGGAATAAACAGTTGAGAAATGATAGGCGTCACACTGCTTGTCTACCCAGTGGAGTCCCAATTAGCATCAATTCAGGCTGATGCACTGTAGCATCAGCCTGGGTTTGATGTGGGTCCTATATAAAAAAAAAAAATTTATATAAGGCTCACATTAGACTCAGGCTGATGCACTGTAACATTAGCCTGCGCTGATGTTTACAATTATCGCTATCCAGTGTCACCCTCTGCTGACGTGGCACCATTTAAATTTTTTTTTTAAGGTAAAAGAAATTTGAAATCAGCCAACCATTTACGTTTACCCCAAAAACATTTCCCTCATTTTTCTGAAATCTGCTTTCCCCACCAAAGCCCTCCCTCCCTCCCTCCCCAACGATTCCCTTCTCCCACCCACTCGGCCACCACCTGCTGCCTACAACCGCCGCCCACCACTAGCGGAAGAATTCGCCGGACGCCCCTACGAACCACCACCAGCCGGAGATCCAAACAAAGGGCCGTCCACCACCAGCCGGAGATCCCACGAACGCCCCCCACCACCACCGACAAACCCACGAACGGACCCACCACCACCGTCCACCGAAGACCCACACAACGACGAACCACCACCCCCGACGACCAATAGCTTCGTGCAACACCACTCATGGACGGAAAGCTTCTTGGGTCTACGATGAGCCGTACACTGCCGAGCCCAACGCTGCCCACCACTGCCGAAGGACCACAACCGGTTGCCTGCATCTCTATAAGTTTTTTTCTTTTTCTTTTTTACTTCCCAATGTATAGGTGATGCATCATGTATTGGTTTTCTACAAGTTTTTTTCTTGTCTTTACTGCTGTTGCTGTTCATGAAAATGATGCTCAATTCGATTTAATCAGTAAGCATTCAACCTGTTTGATTCCCACTATATTGTTACCCTCAGCTTTTGTTAAGTGATTTTTTTTTTTTAAAAAAAAAAAAAATTTATCACCAAAATATGCTCTGAATCTACATTAAAACGACTTTGAAGCATATTTTAAACCTCTATTCCGTAATGTACCACAAATTATTAAAGTTGCAAGAATTTGTAATACCTAACTTACAAATTTATGTGCAAGCATTTTTGGGTGTTTATGTTTTGAGTCCAAAATTTATGTGCTTCATGCTAATTATATACTTTTGAGATGGATGAAATGTTGCATTTGTTTCGATTGTTTGCTTGTTTTATTTTTTGAATTTAAGTAAATTGAATTCTTTGCGGAATAACTCATAGATGGACTTGTCACTCTCGGTCTTGGGGAACTCAATATAGTGTAATTAATCAGGTAATAACTGAGTGATTTGTATAAAACGTTGGGTACCATCTGTAATGCTTTTTGTCATAATTTGCAGGGATATCATAATTTGGCGCTCGGGCCTTTTGGATTTTGAAATATTAACAGTATGCAGGTTGGTGTAGTGTCATTTTAAAAGAAAAATAAGATTTGATGCAACATTTATTTAATGCCTGAAAATGTAGTGATTGAGTTTTGTTTACATAATGGTTTCTAACCAAACTTTTTTTTTTTTTAATTTTAAATCTTGCAGCTTCTTAGATGCCATGGACCTTTGGCTAAGCATCAACTTGAAAGAGGAAATTTTGTATTTCATTTTATATTCAGCCATGGACCTATGGTTTAGAGGCAATATTGTATTTTATTTTGATGGTTGGTTGATTCAATAATTCTAAAGCTGTTTCCCATCATTTTGTCAATGGTTTAATCATGCTCGCAGATTTTTTTGTGTATTTGTTGGGCGTTTGAATGGCCGAATGGATGTTTGATTTTTTTATGAACTCATGGCAGGTGGTATGTGTAAATTTAAGGAAAATTTTTGTATATTTGTTGGGCGTTGGAATGGCCGAATGAATGTTTAAATTTTTTATGAACTCATGGTAGGTGTATATGTAAATCTAAGGAAAGTTTTGTGTATTTGTTGGGGGGCTCGAATGGTCAATGGATTTTAAATTTTTATGAACTCATGGCAGGTGGTATGTGTAAATTTAGGAAATTTGTGTGTATTTGTTGGGCGTTTGAATGGCCGAATGGATGTTTGAATTTTTTATGAACTCATGGCAGGTGGTATGTGTAAATTTAAGAAAAATATTGGTGTTTTGTTAGCATTTGAATGGCCGAATGAATGTTTGAATTTTTTATGAATCATGGCAGTGGTATGTGTAAATTTAAGGAAATATTGGTGTATTTGTTGGGCGTTGAATGGCCGAATGAATGTTTGAATTTTTTATGAACTCATGGCAGGTGGTATGTGTAAATTTAAGAAAAATATTGGTGTATTTGTTGGCGTTTGAATGACCGAATGGATGTTTGAATTTTTTATGACTCATGGCAGGTGGTATGTATAAATTTAATGAAAATTTTTGTGTATTTGTTGGGCGTTTGAATGGCCAAATTTTTTATCAACTCATGGTAGGTGGTGTAGATTTAAGGAAAATTTGTATATTTATTGGACATTTGAATGGCCAAATGGATGTTTAAATTTTTTATCAAACTCATGGCAAGTGGTGATGTGTAGATTTAAGCAAAATTTTTGTGCATATATTTGTTGGACATTTGAAGTCTCATCATTCTTTTCTACCAACAAATCCAAACATCTTACCATTTCATCCAAATATGAAAAGAATAAATACAAAGTCCTGCTTCTTATATCCATATCAACAATCCAAGAAAAACAAGTATATGAAGAGCTGCATCTAATCTCAAACTATGTCGATGAAAATATACATACACCAAATTAACAAGATTCAAAATTAGACCAACTTCATGTTAGCCTCATCTTCTCCTCTGATTCATTCAATAAACAAAATAATAAAAACTAAGACAGTCTAGAATATCTTCTCCCTTGATTCATATTTGCCTCCATCAATCTTTTTACTCTAGCAACTTCAAACTGCGCTTGCTCTCCTTTGTCCTTTAGTCGTTGCACTATTCTTCTTCCATTAACGCACATTTCACGATCATCCAATAGCTGAGATCACCAGAAGATGTCAACATGGTGTCATGAAAAGCCGATCTTCCAAGCACGCGAACCATATGGGGTTCCACCATGTGCTTCCCTCCCATTATCTTCAGAATTGTGGTTTTACCTACAATAACAGTCGTTTATAATATACACACACAAATCAGAACTTTTACTCTGAATTATTCCAGTTAGGCTGCTAAGACAATGCAATAAAGGAAAATAAACAATAAAAAGTCTTGAGACTTTATCTTCTTATCTTTTGCTCCATTTTCTCAACAACCAAACAGAGGTCAATCAAAACATTCTTCCCATGTTATAATACAATCATTCAACTAACAAACCATCATATTGGGGTTCCACTTGTGCCCCCCTTATTGCTGAGAAAACCATTACAATTTACAAATTAACTACACAAAACATTAGGTTCCCGCAATGCCAATTTCATTGTTTTAGTTTTACTTCAATTTTGAGAAACCAAACAGAGCTAAGGATTGAACATGTCAGACTAGTGGTTTCAACTACCCAAATTCATTGCAGAGAAATCCCATTACAATTTAACTATAGAAAACATTAATCTTTGGCTCAAAATTTTCCTCCATTTTGGCTCAAAACAGGGAGTATTAAAGAAAACAGAGTACCAAAGGATTCTGCATAAAAAAGGATTCTGCATGATAAAAGAAATGTCACAAATTACTTACCCAAAAGAAAGCATTCAAATGATAAGTCTCTCTTCAAAACTTGCCTTATAGTTTACACAACCATACCACCTTCTTTCCTTATACCTACCCAAAAGAAAACATAAATTTAGCAATTCTAGCATAAATAATATATACAAACATAGCAGGAAGAGAATTTATTGAAAATACCAAGTATGAATGCAAAATCAAAGAAGACCCACTATGCCAAGATGAGCCATCCAACAATATCAATTAATTCAGGGTACATTATTTTTAAGGAAAACAAATCATCTACGCTTCATGGTACAAATCAAAGCCATTTGAAGGATGTTTCAAGGTACAAATTATAAAGTCTTTCTGACCATAAAAATCAAAATAAAAAAACATTCATTTACCACTCAAATCATCTACACAAGGAGGCCTAACCTGACTATCATGAAGGTATTGTTGATAGGAAAATCTTAACACTCAACTCATATATACACAGAATCCAATTCCAAAACCCCACCACCCATTTCTTCCAAACCCCATCACTGATAAATCAACCCATCAGGCCAATAATAAGAACTGCAACAAATAGTAGTGACAACAACAACAAATACAATAATTTTGCCCCAACTGGTTGCTCCATCAAATAAAGTTTGTAATACCATTGAAATTTCTCACCAATAAAATACAAAGAAAAGTGATAGTATACTTGACAGATAGCCTTCAATTCATCAATAAGTTCTTGTGGAAGTTCCTTGTGAGAGCCCTTTACCACAAAGTCGGTGCTCCCTTTGCCCCCAAAGCTGACACCTCTATGACTCAAAAATAAAAATAAAAAATCAACCACTACCTTTTTTTCCCAATCAATCAAAATTCTTAAGAATTAATCATTCCTGACCTTAAAACCAAACGTGGTGGGTGCAATCGTCGCACGAAGCGGCAATCGTCGGGAGTGGTGGCAATCGTCGGCAATCTTAAAATAAATCAACCCACCACCTATCGGCAATCGTCGCACGAAGCTGTTGGTCGTCGGGAGTGGTAGTTCGTCCGTTGTGTGGGGTCGTCGGTGGACGGTGGTGGTGGGTGCCGTTCGTGGGTTTGTCGGTGGTGGTGGGGGCGTTCGTGGGATCTCCGGCTGGTGTAGACGGCCTTTGTTGGATCTCCGGCTGGTGGTGGTTCGTACGGGGAGTCCGGCGATTTCTTCCGCTGGTGGTGGGCGGCAGTTGTGGGCAGCAGGTGGTGGCTGAGTGGGTGGGAGAAGGGAATCGATGAGGAGGGAGGATTTTGGGGGGGAAAGCTGTTTCAAGAAAATGGGGGAAATTTTAGACCAAAAACGTATTTGACTGTCGACTGATTTCAAAATTTTTTTAACCAAAAAAAAAAAAATTAAAATGGTGCCACGTCAGTAGGGGTGACACCGGGTGGACAAGCAGTGTGACGCCTATCATTTCTCTAAACAGTTTGGCCAATTTATTGGGAAATGGGTTAGTGAGGTAATGGGTCTGTCTCATTTTCTATGGAATGACTTAACTGCTACCTCACCTTCATCCACACGCTAGAAGTAGAGTAATTCTTAGAACTATCTTCTCTCCTTTTATTTATTTATTTATTTATTTATCAAGAAAAAAGTGATGTAAATGGCAATTTAGTAATATAAGAGAATAAATATGAATAAAAAAATTACTTAATTGTCACTCACATCACTTTTTATGGTGGTCCTAAGCTTTCTAATTAAATTAAGGGTTAAACACTTTTTTGGTACCTGTGGTTTACCCGATTATCAATTAGCTACCTCGTTTTTGGAACGTATCACAGGTGGTACCTGTAGTTAACCTCAAAACCAACTTAGTACTTTCGTCAGGCTTCCGTCCAAAAAATTAACGGAGCGCCACATCATCACCTCTAATTAGCCGACATGTGTCCAAATCGACAGATATGCATTCCACATCACGAGGTCCTTGTGGTTTCCTTGCCACAGTTAGCCCATAAAATATAATAAAATAAAAGAATACATGATTTTAAAACCAAAAAAAACAAAATACGAAATTATTTAAATTTTGAAATGTCGAAATAGTTTGAACCCTAGTGAACCATTTCTTCCAGAATGAAATGTCAGAGAGAGATGTTGGGGTTGTCCTCGTCTTCTTCCCCAGCCGACCGTGTCTGTCACTGTAGCTCCGCCTAAGTCGACCGCATCTGTCACTGTAGCTCTGCCTAAGTTGACCGCATCTGTCACTGTAGCTCCGCCTAAGTCACTTCAGCTGATTTCGTTGTATTTGCTGACCACACATCACATAATGTCATCTGGGTGTGGCAGATATAAGGTTAGTTATGCTCAATCTGCTATATATACTAGTTGACCAGCTATGGGTTTATGAGGGGCGTGCTGATTTGTGGATTTACGGGTCACTGCAGTCGAGATCATCATCTGGGTCTTCATCTGTTGGGTGTAGTATGGATTCGTGCGTTTGTAAGTGCGGATTACCTGCACCATTGAAGACCTCATGGACTAATGATAACCCAGCCAGAAGATTTTGGGGGTGCGCCCGCTATGACCCAAAAACGGTAAATTTATAGAATATGGAAAAACTAGAATTTTTAGTGTTGGAGTTCAGATCTATTGTTAGTATTTTAACATGTTAATGGGTTCCTGGGGGTGGGGCGGGGGGGGGGGTGGATTTCACCAACATGGCAGGGAACTCCAGCTTGCCGGAATTTCCACTGGAGGGACCCTCCAACTTGTCAGAGGGGTTTAGAGGTGTTACCTGAGCTGTTGAAAAAGATTAACAACCTGGAGAATGAAAATGACTCCTTCCTGGAAAGGGTTAACATG
>FXXK01002666.1:15136-25212 GCA_900184695.1 Betula pendula
AAGAAAATGGGCCCAAAAAATAAAATGAGCCCAAAAATTGGCCCAAAATTCAAAAAAAAAACAAAAAATAGCCCAATTTTAACAAAGGCGGTTATAGCGGGGCGGTTTTAAGTTTTATAACCGCTAACCGGCGGTTATAACCGCAACCGCTAACCGCTCTAGGCGGTGCGGTGGCGGTTACGGTTTTAGAGTAACCGCCTAAGGCGGTTGCGGTTGCGGTTATAGTCAATAACCGCTAACCGCAACCGCCTTTTCACCCCTAATAATACACATGAAACCATGTCAAACCTCAATATACATGAAACCATGTCAAACATCAATATACATGAAACTATCATAACACATGTCTATGTCAAACATCAAAAATACCTCAAAATACAAGGAAAACCATGAACAAGACATGTGAAACATCAAAAATCCCTCAAAATACAAGGAAAACCATGAACACAAATGGTCCATGTCACTGATCAAAATACATGGCAACATCAAAACACATGCTGAGTACTATCACAAAAACTACTCAAAACACATTTCTACTGAGTTGCTAGTGGTTGAGTACGTTTTGATCCTTTTTTACGTGCTTCAACCGGCTGCGAGCTTCCTACCTGTAACAATAAGACCCGTTTGACCAAAATAGCAAAAATCAAATTTCATTCCACATTTTAAATCAGCATTAACAAATTAAGATAGTTACTCACACTTGTTCCCTTCTTCGACATCCTAACCCTACCTCCATCAGGATTTGATGATGTTGGTGGCATGTCCACATGTTGAGTTTGATGCTGCCAACATAACATAATTAGTGGGCAAGGTAAAATTATTAACAAATATTTCATCGCTAATATTAAGACAACCAACCTGTCCAGCCTCGGTGGGTTCGGTTGTTTGAGTGGCTTGTGTTGAATGTGAACCTCCATCCTGTCAAAACACAATGATAAACAGCGTTAATATATTGAATTTCATGGAAATAATATTATTATGTCGGTTTACAGTAACTCACAGCAGTTGAAGTTGTCGGATTCTTGCTCCTAACCCTTTTAGGCCACTTCTTCTTGTTGGGGTTTGTGGTTGTTTGCAAACTTTCTAGCGGTATTGACCCTTTTGACACATCATTCACAACAGTTTTATTGTTCATATTCCCGACGTGAGTTCCATCATTAATATTTTCTGGTTTGGATCATTTCGTCCAACCTTCTCCTTTTTCAATTTTTTGGGCCTACCCCTTTGTTTTCTAATGATGGGGGGTTCAATAGGTTCAGCACCATCGTCAACAGGCCATTCAGTTGGCCCTGGCATAGGGTGAATCTCCGGCGCATATGAATTGGCATACGTCTCCATCAAGTACCAGCTACTAATGTATGACTCCGGAATTTCCTCATTCTCATATATAGCAGAGCACGCATGGGGACATGGAATACCATTCAACTGCCATCTACCACATCCACAACTCTTTGTGTCCAAGTGTACTACCCTCCTAGGTTCCTGCATATGGTCAACCTCAAAAGAAAGATTGTTACGCCAACCAGCCATGTAGTCACTTGATAATGTCTTGTTCCGCTCCAATTTTTTCACAATCCTGGGACAGATTCGTAGATTAGTAGACTTCTTTGCTCCAGCTCTTTTCTGATCAAATCTATTCATAAGTTTCCGCCTTATCAACTCCGCTATAGTCAGAATAGGTTTGTCCCTTGCTTCAATGACCCAAGCATTAAACGACTCCGCAACATTGTTTGTCAATATGTCACTACAACTATGGGTGCTAAACGCATGTCTTGACCACAACTTTGGGTTAATACTGTCCAGATAGTTAAAGGCTGCTACATCCATGGCCTTGATCACTTCCATGCAGTTCTTGAATTGTGACTCATTTGAAGCCATAGCTGCAGACCACAAAGCATCTTTAAATGCCAAGCCCTTGAATCCTTTACTCTTGAAGTTTGCATGCAAATGCCTTAAACAAAACCTATTCTCATTATTAGGCAGCAAAACTTCCAAGGCATCAAGCAAGCCCTATATGTAAAAGGGTTTTGATTAGATCAATATTCATAAAAGTAAGCATGTTGTGTAAACAATTGAGCATATAGTTATATAATTAAACAATTACGCATATAATTAACAAGAACGCAATAAACATTGATACCTTTTGTCGATCCGACATGAATGACCACAAATGTGCACGTTCACCCTCGAGGTCCGCCAACAGTGTTGTTATAAACCAGGTCCATGTAGCTCTTGACTCGGACTCACAAACAGCAAATGCAATCGGGTATAGATCATCGTTAGCATCCCAACCAATGGCAATGTGTAACTGCCCACCGAACTCACTCTTTATAAAGCAAGCATCCAAGCAAATCATGAGCCTACATGCAGCCAAAAATCCTTTTTTACACGCGTCCAATGAAACATACATTCTTTGGAAGAATATACCATCCCTTTGTATGTAAGCGGAGGTACCAGGATTCCACTTCATCAATGCCAGTGCATACTCCTTTGCGTGTTTATATTGCTCATGATGTCTTCCATTGATTATATCCAACGCCATTCTCTTTGCACAGTGGCAGCTCAATAAGGTAAAATTAATCTTGTAGTCCCTTCTAATCTGCTCTTTAAGTGCAGATGCTTTCCAATCTTGCTGGTCTCGAAAGTTGTTCAAATATCTCTTCGCAGCCCATTTTATTGTTGCCCTTTTGTTCTTATGATGCTTGCCACAATTGTGGACGTCGAAAAATGTTTTTATCTGGAACGCACTCTTGTCATTCATCCAGGACGCATGTATTCTCCAGCCACATTTTTTTTACAAAAAGCAGACACTCGTTTCTTTTCATTGTGCAAGAAGGTATAGTCAAACCCTTGTTGTATTGCATATAATCTCAATGCCTCCTTAAAGTCAGAGGGGCATGCAAACCTTAACCCCAGCTTCAACGCAACATTTTCTGACAAATCAGCTGGAGCACTCCACTGTAGATAATTTCTTTTTTTTCGAACGCGTCTGGATGACCCTATGTCAGCTTCATCAGCTTCGTCTTCACTATCCAAGCTCATTAGTTCATCGCTGTTCGGATGGTACTCATCTCCATCTTGCCAGTGAGCCTCATCTCCCCCCGTCTTCTTCGAAGATGACGGTGCACTTGCCCATGGCTGAAACCATTTTGTTGTATCCTCCCTAGCAGCCTTCATCACTTCATCACTTCTTTCATTAAATATCTCCGGCTCATCATCGTCTGTTATGTCAAAATCGCTAAGAATGATGTCACCCTCTGTATGCGTGGCTGTAGACGGTGGAGACCTTTGTGGAGTCGGCGGTGGCGGGTCTGGAGTCTGTTCTCTAGGCTCGTGCTCATGATTTACTTCATCAACAGGCGATTGAGTTAGAAGCAAAGGTGGATGCTCAATTTCAATCGGTATAGGCTCTTCAATATGATGCTCTACATAAATGTGCAATGTGCGTCTTCTACAGGTCAACAAGTCATTGAGCATCTTAATTATGTCCTTGTCTGTTCTCAGGGAATGGATACCCTCGTAACTGTCTTCATCAAACTTGTAAAACATTTCACCATCATCTGCATAACCCAGATGGTCTTGCACCAAAGTAGAAATGTCCCCGTAACATAGGCGTTCTGCATCTATTTGTGGGATACTTAGAACATCTCCTCCCACATACTCCAAGTGTCTTCCAAACATGGACCCACCATGATAAATAAATATATCTACCATGGAGCTAGCCATTTCTGCACCATGCATAAATAGTCCAAAATTATTACCACAAACAAACATTTTATATGAGACAGAAAATGTACTAAGTAATTTATTGACAACCGTACAACCAACAAATTTCATGTGCATTAAAGTAAGCATTTAACAATAGTGAAGGGGACAATGACATCCCCAACACTTTAACAAAGTCAGTGGAGCAGTACACTGCAAAATGTCTATGGGACAAGATGCATCTCATAACAACCTTTTTAGTTTTGTTTGTAAACTTACTTTACTCTTGCAGTTGAACTGCTTGGAACATAACAATACAAATTATATCCATTACGGACAGCATCATCAACACAAGTACCTAGCTTTTGGGGAAAAATAACAAAATGAATGTGATTTAAACCTCAGTATCCAAAAAAGTGTTTAACCCTTAAAAAAACCAACCCTACCATTTCACCCACTGACTTGTAAGCACCACATCTAATAATCCTACCGACAACATAGGTTGACATGCATATTCTCAGAATTCGTGACATAGACAAAAGATAGTAACTTTTTTATATACCCTAAACACAGAACAAGGAGCATTGTTATGTGGGTTCGTACCAAACTCCATTTGTGGCACAAATAAAAGGAAGGAACTTAAACTGTGCGAATGGTACCTTTGCCAATTTGATCGTGAATGGCGTGCGAGATGGGTCACGAGTGGGCGCGAGTCTGTTGTCGGCGAAGTGGGTCCGATATGGGTCACCGTGGTTCGCGATATGTGGGTCCCGAGATGGGGTCCACCGGTGGGTCACGATGGGGTTCTCGAATGGCACCAGGTGCGGTCGCGATGGGTTCACGAGTGGGTCCCGAGAATGGGTCACCAGTGAGTCACGAGTGGGTCTAGTCACGAGTGGGGTCCACCGCGACGCGGCAAACCACCGCAAATCCTAAGGCGGATTCGATGGCACAAACGCACCGGTTTCGCGGTCTCAGCAAATGCGATTGGGGAAATCACTTCAGCCGCCGATTGGGTTTTGTGAAAACCCCAAATGTGATATGCAACTGATTAACTTTACTGAAAATTGAACGGAATGGGCGTGGTTACTTTTACTGAAAATACTTGGTGCCGCGCCGCGAAAATTAATTTGTTATTTTGTTTTTTGTTTTAAAATATTTAAAAATTTTTTTTTTTTTTTTGGTTATGGGTGACTGGAAGGAAACCACAAGAGACCCGTGACGTGGAAATGCATATCTGTCGGATTTGGACATAGGTGTCGTAAATTATGATGGTTGATGATTGTGGCGCTCCGTTAGTTTTTTTTGGACTGAAGCCTGAACGGAAGTATATAGTTGGTTTTGAGGTTCACCCAGGTGCACCTGTGATACGTCCATAACGAGGGTAACAATTCGATAATCGGGTAAACCACAAGTACAAAAATAGTGTTTAACCCTAAATACAATAAATTAAAACTAGGATGATTACCATTGTTATATTATATTTAAGGTTAACTATTTTTGCTCAGATTTACCAGTCAGTTATAGCACCTAATAAAATTGAACTGTTTTGATCCCAAATCCATTCATTTTTTAGTTTGTCATTCCCGCTCCCCAAATCCCTTATTTAAGGGGAGCTAAAAATTCTATTTTTAAGGCATTATTTGAGCTCATTTCCGGCTCCCAACTTTGAAGAAAAAAGTGGGGCGTGAATAGATGACTATATATGGTGCTTTTACTCATACTTTTCTTAAACTTAAATAAAATTTTATTTCTTTTTTCACTTTTTTGCTCTCATTATCTTCTTTATCCATTTTTCTTAAATATTATAATTTAAATTAAAAAGTTGAAAGTTGATGCTGTTTAAGGGAAGGCCAACTGTAGTGGTTAGAAAAAGTAGGGATAGTTAGTAGAAAAAACATGATTTTTATCCTAAAAGAATAATGTAAAGAGATAGTTTATAATGCTCAAACTTTACAAACCAAATGTTAGTTTCTACAAGATTCAAGGACCTGTGTATTTGCTACCATAATCTACCATTCCCTATTGCAATCCGGTTATTTCACCTCTTTTGTCAATGGGGGTTTTGCCTTGGTGTACTTCTAGAAACCCTTTCGTAGGGGATCATAGGTAAGCATTTTTTGTATTTTATCAAATTGAGGTCCCATCTTTCAATGAAAAGATGGACTCATTCATTTAAAATAAATTACAATAAAAGCTTCTGATTCCCTAGAAGGGATTTCTTAGTTGATGCAACAGCATTTTTCCCTTGTCTAATAGGTTCAAATTGATTATGTTGTATGTTTGGTTGGAAATTGGGATTTTTTTTTTATTGATTGAATTAGGTAAAAAAAAAAAGGTCTACCAATCCACAAAAAACGTTTACCATAAAATGACGGGCCCATTTTTATTTTGTTTGAACCCACAAGTTATGATTGATTAATAAGTTGTAATGCCATATAAAATAATTAAAAATAAGGGCTTCCACAAACCATCATCTCAAATATAAAACATTATACATATCTAAAAATAATTCATTAACTGCATTCTTGAAGTGTAGATTTTATTTTTTATTTTTTTTTAATAAAAAAAAATTTTTGAGGCTAGCTTTGGTCATGTGGAGCTGCTTTGCCCGTGTGTTTCTGTGATGGCCCCATATAACCGTTTTGACGGGACTCCACATGCAGTCAAGAATATTTATTTGATCGATGGTATGTGTTTGTGCACTTCTTGATTTCAATTGCCACTCTTTTTATAAATGGATTATTGTCCGAATGGATAATTTCTTTCTTTCTGTTTCATGTTTTTGGTTGCCTTTTTCTTTTCCTTTTGTTGGGTTTAGGCCATGATAACATATGTATTTATTAATTTAATACAGGAAGTGGGCTGGGTTTAATTTTAGATATTATTGTTGGTCCTCCTAACTTTCTTTTGGTTTACTTTTCACTGTTAACCACTAAAACAATAATCAATTGATGCAGATTTAAGTTAGACCATACATTCATTTCTCTCCCTACCTTCCCTACGGATGAAAGTTTCTACTCTGCTTAATGGTTACTATTCGTTTTATTAGTCATAATTAAAGTTGGTGCATTGATTGATGTTTTTATGATCTATAATATTTATTGATTGTTTAAAATACATGCACCATTGACTCATATTATCCGTTTGTACACCAATTTTAATTTTAACATATCCATTCATTTAAAAGGGAGTGATCATAATCTCGGCTAAATGAGTTTAAACAAAATGATACAAGAGTTGTATGTAAATTTAAGTGAAACTGTCATTTCTTATCTGCGTAACCTTCCACCTTATTGCAATGTCCCCCGGTAATGCATATGTTCCCTTCCGCGCCAAACGTATAAATATACCAAAAATGAAAAAAAAAGCAAATAATTCAGGAATAATTTTAAAAAAGCTAAATAACAATGGAGAAAAAACCCTTTTTTTTTTTTTTTGAAAGAAGTGAAAAAAACAAAAATTATGTAAAATGAATAAAAGGAAAAAAATTCATAGAAATTATATATTGTCATGTTTATCTTTGATGACGCAGAATAAGGGGTAGCATTTGCAAACCCCAAAATAATAGATTATGGGGGACATTACAAAAATTGAAACATTATATGGGATTATTGTTAAAATAGTTAGTGTATAGTTAGAGAAAGTAAATGTTAGTTTTTAGTACGTGTTATACAGCCCCTGTTCCACTCTAGCTATCTTTTGCGCCTCCTGTTCTTCTATGTACGTTTTAAACGAGAATTATTTATAGCGCGTTCTCGCGTGTTTGATCAAAATATAGAAATTTTCATTTTCAACAGATCGAGAACAATGTGTATAGGAGAGATTTAGGAACATGTTTAAGAATGAGGACCAATTGTGATACATGATACCAAAGACTCTGGCTCAAGTCACCACCAATTTTCAACAGATTAACATTTGTGTTATATAGATGATTTAGGGAAATGTTAAGATAATTGGCTAAATCACCCACCTAACGTCACTTTCTGCTTTCTTTGTTTTTGATTGATTTAGGAGAATAATGAGTGATGTGTAGATGTGCCACCACAATTGGCATATTCAATCCACCACGGAATCCAAGCCATAATTCTGCCGTAATGCAATGACTGACATCCATTCATTCCTGATAAATTTGCTATTTTGATCATCTATCTGGAAGGTGAAATGACTAATTAAAGTTAAGTTTATGTTTGGCCTAAAAAGAATTTTGAATGTTTTGGAACTTGGGGTCTGTATATGCCTCTTACTGTTAATTCTCCTGTTTGTGAATGTTTCTCATACTTGGTCGTTGCTGCCATAGATCACCAGTTACAGTAGAGCCTGACAGATCAAGAATTTTACTTTCCCTTTCATCTTTATTATATTGTAGATTTTCTGGAACAAATGTTCATATTACGACTAAATTTTCCCTTTTCTTTAGAATTATCGGGTGTTAACATTGGAAATGAGAGTCTGATTTAATTAGTCTAACAATTTGAGATCAGTTCAATTTATGCTCTATATTGTGGTATAGTGATATCTTTTCTAACTGACGGATCCGTTACTGTGTATTTTATATTTAATGTTATCAACTCTTTCAACTAATACCAATTCACTCCCTAATAATAAACCTTATGATGAGTAAAATGGAAAATTATAGATTATAACTTTTTATCATACTGTATTGACACGTAATTTAAGCACATGTTTTATGTACAGTAAGTGGTCAAAGATAGTTGATTAGGTGTTAGTTCTATAAGATTTAGTCCTAAGCGTATGATGGACTCCAATGCAAACTGGAAAACAAACTCAAAGAGTAACTCAAGCATAGGACTCCTAAAACCAGAATTTGAGAAGTCTCCTAAAACACCGAGACCTATCTCTTGAAAGAAGATGTGCTCTTACTTTATAAATACAAGCTCCTACTATTATAAAGAACTTGGGCACTCTAACTAGACATACCCAAAGTTCTACTCTATTCTAGAGAGGAGGAATGCTAAGTTGAACATAAATATTTTCAAAAAAATAATTTATCAAAGTGACGTGGCATCATGATTGAGAATGAGAAGAATTCGAATTTGAAATTCAATTATTGTTGTGCTCACTCACACTCAAGAAGCAATCAAGCAATAGACTTTCCTTAAAACAACAACTGAAGAAGCTTCTATAATCACCGAGACATCTCTTGAAGAAGATGCGCTCTTTAATTTGATAAAATACAATTATATTGTGCCACATCACTTGTAAGAATTTTTTTGTAAAATGATTTGTAAGCCTATTTCTCATTTCAAGAGAAGTTGCAGAGAGATGGACTTCTAATCCTTAACCATAGGATTAATTAAGTGGTCCTTTTACATTGCATTTTTATGTCAAACCGCCCAACCAAAGAGAATTGAGACAATATTTTGCATGAGAGATTTTTGGGTACATCTTTTCATTTCAACAAGATTAATGTTAATTTTCCATCCATACCATTTCATAACCACTTTCACGTCCACTGTACATATTATTGATTTTGAGCGATATTGTTGGTTGTGCACTTTAAAGGCAATGCCCACGATTTCCTTTTTCTTCTTTCATGTTTGGTTGCTTTATGTTTTTCTTTCCTTTAGGTGTTTCCTTCTGGACTTCCTTTCCTATTAATCTTTTAAAGTTAACACTAAACGAATCAATTGAAATCGTCTTGTGAAATGATGAAGTGTTATATCAGTTTTCCTACTTTCCTTTTATCTTTTATTCTTTATTTCGAATGATCATTGATTGGTGGCGTGGGAGTCCACAATTTGCCCACATTCAATCTACATAGGGAAGTTTAAAATAGCAACCAAAACAAGCTGCACCAAGATATATTGAAGCTATAATTCATATGATAAAAGTATTTGATGCAATAAATGGGACATTGAGCATATCAAAAGAGAAAAACTAATTTTGACATATCAAGCCAGAAAATCAATTTCACTATAGATAAGAATTAAAATTTATAAGATGTTTATTTTTACAAATATTTGCAGTTCAGCATTATTTCTCATGCTTTCCGTAGCGACACACAGCTAAACCGTGATTCACTTGCTTTTATACCTTATCATATGTAGCTCTCTAGCCCCCCTGTTTTTGGTTATATTTTTTTTTATTTTCTTTTTCCTATATCGAAACTCTGATTTGGTAGCCCAGGCTACATAGCAGATTTGTTTGTGAAGCCGCATGAGACTTGTAGGGTATGTATGGTGATTCTATAATTTTCTTTTACTAGAGGTCATATTCTAAAGCAAAAAGTTATTAGTTTGACGTTAATGAGTTGGTCTCCTTTACGGTCTCTCGTTAGATTTGGGTGTATGCAGGTTTGCAAAAGAAATTGAATATGTGTGTTATGACGCAGTCCATGTTCTCGATCG
>FXXK01002667.1:17036-28274 GCA_900184695.1 Betula pendula
CATTTTTTAAATTGCCTACTTCTGTAGGTAGGATGCCCGTTAATGAGTTTTTTGATAAGTAGAGTCCTAGTAATTGGGAAGGAAGACTTGTGTTGGGTATGGCACCACTAAGGTTATTTTCTAGAATCGATAAGGTCTGCAACCTTTTGCAATTTCCAAAACTTGATGGAATGCTTCCTTCCAATTTGTTCTGATATAAGTAAAGTTCGACCAATTGGGTGAGGTTGCCTAGAGAGGATGGTATGTGCCCCGACAATCTGTTTCCAGACAAATTCAATCCTTGCAGCTTTTGTAACTTCACAAAAGAGGTGGGAATGGTGCCTGTGAACAGGTTTTCCTGCATGCCGAGGCTAATTAAGTTGATGAGATTCTCTAATGCTGCAGGAATAATTCCAGATATTGGATTGCCACCAATATGCAAAAAACTGAGTTGTTTTGACAAATTTCCTATAGAATTAGGTAAACTACCTCCAAAATTGTTATAAGAAATATCTAGCCTTTGCAGTTTGGTGCAGTTTTTCAAAGATGTTAAGAAATCCAAGTCCTTGGCTGAATTACCACCGAGATTATTTCGGCCAACACTTAGCCACCGGACATTTAGCAGGTTTCCTAGATTAGTTGGAACTTGTCCCACAAAATTGTTTACGTTGAGACCAAGTAATTCCACCTGAGAAAAATTGGATAGTGAAACTGGGATTGGACCAGAGAATTTGTTGGGGTTGATGGAAAAAACTTGGAGATTAGGGAGAGTGAGGCCTATGTTGGTTGGAAGAGTGCCTTTAAGTCGGTTACCTCCGGCATAAATGGTCGTCAAAGTTGATATATTGTAAAGGGAATAAGGGAACGTACCAGACAAATTATTCTCCACAACTCCGAAGTAATCTAACCTTTGCAAACCGCCTATTTCATCCGGAATATTTCCAACGAAATTATTAAGCGAAAAGTCGAGTACTTGGAGCGAAGAAACATTTCCCAAAGATGGTAGGATGCCTCCCGTCAATTGATTTACTGCGATTACAAGCCACTCAAGCTTCTTCAAAGAGCCCAGTTCAACAGGAATATTCCCAATAAGTTTATTCCTCAAAAATTGCATGAATCTGAGTTCAGGACAGTTGGTGAAGTTGCTTGGGATTTCCCCTGTTAATGAGTTATTGTTAAGATCGAGACCCTGCAGCCGGAATAGATGAGTGACTTGTTGTGGAATTTTGCCGTGTAAGAAGTTGCTTGAGAGGTTGACCACCCTGAGAAAGCTGAGGTTGCCAATGTAAGGTGATATGGATCCGCTTAAGGAATTGCCAGGTAGGTCCAAGGCCGTAACTCTTTGATGCTTGCGGCCGCATGTAATTCCCTGCCAGTTGCAGAAGTGGATAGAATCATTCCAAGAGGTGAAGATGTTAAATGGGTCATTGGTTATCAAGTCTTTGAATTTGAGCAAAGCCGAACGATCAGTCTCGTTGGTTGGAGTGGCGACAGCAGCAGGGGTAGGTTGGAAGCATAGTAGGCTTATAGAAAAGAGAAGAATCACACCAAGGTATGTAGTGCATTTTGCAAGTAAGTTGCGGTTATCAAGCTTCATTGGAATGGAGTGAAGTAGAAAGTTGGTGAAATATTGGTGCGAGGCAGAGCGAGATACAGAGTATTATGTGCGAGCTCCTGGTATGGGTCACTTATTCAGCATTGTTTCTCTCTTTCATCAAAGCAGAGTGGCCACCATCATTCCGCTAATCACGCTTGACGCTATATTCTTTGTCAAAGTTATCTACAGATGTGGAATCAAGAACAAGAAAAGCTGTTACGTACCATCTGGGGTAGCATTAGAAAAAAAACAGGGTCCTATTTCTTTGCCCCCTATTGTATTGTATCACGTTTGACGCTAAATTCTTTGTCCATATCATATCAATCACGACCAAATGTTCTACGACGTATGAAACGGGTCAAATCTTTTGTCGAGATCCCCTCAAATTTGTTGCCCCAATTGCCAGTAATTTGAACAATTAATGTTGACAGGGTAAGCTAAGAGAATTAGGATTCTAAAATTACGAAATTCATGGAATTCTTTGCATTGACAGTTTAAAAAATGTCTTCTGTGCAGCTTATGTGTAGGGCATAAGTTTTTACAAAATTCATGTGAAAGTCTATATTTTATGAGTAATGCTACATTTTTAATTTTTTTTGTCTAACTTCATCCAACTTTGTATATGTAATTTTTTTTTTTTTTAAAGAATTTGTTTTTGCATTTGTGGGTCTATCTTTATTTACATATACAAAATTAAATAATGTTAGACAAAAAAATTAAAAATATAGCATTATTCATATTTTATATAAATCGGTACTATATGGACTGTCATGTGGCAATTCAAATTTTAATAGTTGATATAATAAGAGTCATATAAACTGTCACATTAATTTACAAAAAAAAAGCTTGTAATAAAAACTACGGTATTTAACACAATATTCAAATTTTATTTATTAGGCGTAAGCAGATTTTGAGATTGTAATAGACAGTGTATTGTCTGCAAGATATTTAATGACTTCACTTATTAATGTATGAAGTCCATTTCAGTTTAGAAGCTCTCGTGTCTAAATTACAAATAAAAAATTAAAAAGATGAGTTTTTTGGTGCAAAAAAAAAAAAAAAAAAGAAGCTAAAATTTCCACCACACTGATAAGTAAAAGTAGTAAATGCCACAAAGGATATGCAAGTATTTCGTCAACCCTAAATCGTTCAGGGCCATTACACAGGCAACCCTTTAAAACAAGACAGCCCAGTACAAAAAAAAAAAAAAAAAAACTAAAAGATTACAATCAAATAAACGCCAAAAAGTAGCTATTGGCCGATTATACGAAAGAATCACAACACCATAAAAGAAATTTTAGTACGTTACCATATGCTTAATTATTGTCCACTATAAAATCATGTGCTTCTCATACTTTAGAGATGCATGTTATTTTTATTAGACTGATTTGTATGAATTAGTTACAAACAATTCGTATCCATAAAAAATAAAACTCCTGTAAAAAAAAAAAAAGGAAAAAAAGTGCATCACTTGGTCTATTCTGCTTGCGGTTTTTTTTTTTTTTTTTTTTTTTTCCCCTTTATTAATTTGTTGTCATTTGACATAAATTAGATTTTTTACTGTTCACTTTTAGGATTTATCATTTACTTTTAATTTTTAATTTTGTTTTATTTACTTTAAGATTTTTTTTGGGAAAAAATTGTGAATGTAAACCTCAATATATATATATATAGTGCTGATGGTTTATTTTATGTTACATTTACTCTGTTTCCCTGCTCCTAAAACCAAAAAACACTCCGTTTTCGATCAGTAGGAGTCACTTATTAGGTTGTATGAAGTTAGAATTTTCAAAGCACAAGTTCGTGAGTCCTTGACACCCTGATATCTTGAACGCGTGAGAAGTGGACGAAGTCCTTTGGCAGAGCACTGAAAATACTTCCCTACTGGAGCTACCATGACTAAAAGTCTTTGGCCGAAGCCTATAAAAGTTTGTTTCTTCAATTAATGTCTTGTTGTTTTCGGAAGAAAAGTCTTACAAGAGAACAATTAAGTTATGTCTTTTTTCTTTACACCGTGACAATCTAGCTATGTAGCAACTAGATTATCTATTTATCCTTTTAGTGCCTATTTTTATAGTTTGTTTCTCTACGATAAAATATTCCTTGAAAATGATCGCTAACGTAATAAAAGATCTATGTATATGTGGCCAGTTTCCTTTGATTGCTTATCTTCATTGTTTCTTTCTCTAAATTTTAAAAAGTTTCAAATTGAAATTCTTAGTTATAAGCAATATAATCATACCGTTCAAAGCAGTTATCTTATATTTTAGAAACTAAAAATATTGTTCAACCAAGAATTAAAATGTGATAAGAATATTGCTAGAATATATTTTGATACTTATCGTATTTTTCTTATAATTTATATTTATCAAAATTACCGTATTTTCTTGTATAAGTTTGATTTAATTCTATAATATTATCCATTAATTTTTTGATTGTATTTTTTAGTTTAACTGGTCTTATTCAACTATAAATAGGCCATTCTGTATACAGTTACGATTACACAGAAATATAGTATTCAGTTCAGACAAAATTTGATGGATCTGTTGAGCAATACAAGGCATGTCTTGTAGCAATGGGGTTCAATCAAGAGTATGGTATTGATTATGAGGAGACTTTTGCACCGGTGGCTCACCTTACCTCTGTCTAATCCCTTATTGATGTTGTCTCTATGCGTCGTTGAAATTTTTTTTCGGATGGATGTGAAAAATGCATTTCTCAATGGCAATCTTAGTGAAGAAGTTTATATGCAACCTCCTCCTAGATACACTCGTCCTCCACACAAAGTTTGTAAATTCCGCCGGGCATTGTATGGGTTGAAACAGGCTCCACGTGTTTAGTTTGCCAAATTCAGCTTTACTATCGCATAGATTGGGTTTGTTTCTAGCCCTTATGATTCTGTACTTTTTATTCGGCGATCTGATGCTGGTCTTATTCTCCTTTAGCTGTATGTGGATGATATGATTATTATTAGAGATAATGTTGCTGGTATTCATGACCTTCAACAGTTTTTGAGCCAGTGATTTGGGCTCCCTTAACTACTTTCTTGGATTGGAAGTTTCTTCAGATTCAGATGGTTACTATCTTTCTCAAGCTAAGTATGCTTCTGATCTCCTCTCACAGGCTGGCCTTTTTTATTGTAAAATTGTTGATAGTTCTTTAGAGATGAATGTCAAACTTCGCGCCATTGATACTGAGTTACTTCCAGATGCCACTCTTTATAAACAGTTAATTGGGAGGCTTATCCATCTTACTATTACGAGACCGAATCTTGCCTATACGGTTCATCTTGTTTGTCAGTTTATGACCGCACTGCGCTCTGTTCACTATGCTGTTGTTCTTCGCATACTTCGCTACGTGAAGGGCACATTGTTTTATGGTTTGCATTTATCTTCTTACTCATTATTACACTTACATATGTATTCAGATGTTGACTGGGTAGGTGACCCTACTGACCGTCATTCCACAACAGGTTATTGTTTTCTTCTTGACAATTCCCTCATTTCTTGGCGTAACAAGAAACAGTCTGTTGTTGCTCGTTTTAGTACTGAAGCGGAGTACCGTACCCTTGCTAACACCACTTCTGAGCTACTTTGGCTACGATGGCTCCTCCATGATATGGGTGCTTCACAGACTTCTAGCTCTCTTATATTTTGTAACAACCGAAGTGCGATTCAGATAGCGCATAACGATGTTTTCCACAAGCGCACTAAACATATTGAGATAAATTGTTATTTTGTGGGTCATCATCTCTTGCAAGAAACTCTTCATCTTTGTCCTATTGCTTCTGCTGATTAGATGAATGATGTGTTTACCAAAGCACATCTACCTGGACGCTTCCGTGCTCTTGTTTCCAAACTCAAATTGAGTTCTACATTATCACCGTTGATTGTGGAAGGGATGGATCGGTTAAAAATATTCTGCATACTCATCAGTGATTCTTATATTTGTATTTATACAGGGGAATTACTCGTATTTTCCTTGTAGTCATGTTTTGATTTAATTCAGTAAATATTGTTCCATTAATTCTCTGATTTGTATTTCTTTAGTTTAACTGACCTTAATTAACTATGGGTAAATAGGTCATGCTCTGTACATAGTTCATGATCATACAGAAATATAGGTATTCAGTTTAGAAGAAAATATTCTCTAATTATTTTAACAAATTCATGGAAGAGTAATAAGGCACAATTACTAGTGCCTATTTTTACTTGTTAGTTTCTCTTTGAAAAAGATAATATTCTCGAAATGTCGCTAAAAGTGTATAAAAGAATCTATGTATATCGTGACCGATTTCTTGATTGGCCCATCTGCTATCGCTTTCATCGTTTCTTTCTCTATTGGAAGAATGTATTTCCCGTTATCCTGTCTAGTGCATGGGACTGATTTACACTGAAAGCCCAAAAGTTTCATTTATATTTTGTGGTGGCCATCATTTCCAATTACGGTGCTAGTTTTAGGTTGTCATATTTGAGTGCATTTCAAAATAAAGCCATGCATGCGTTCCTTTTAAGACGTTAAAACCCGTATGTATCCAAGTGATTTGCTCGGACCATCGTCTCGAGTCTTCAGGCCTCACTGTTACTAGTTACCGCACGAGAAAGAACCCAATAACGCAAGCAGTTGTAAAAGTTAATAAAAAAATTAGCTGGTAATGGGATTATAATTAGGAAAATTTTAGTTTCTGTCTAAAACGTACGGGAGCACATGTAATGAAATTTTACATCTCTTTTAATTAATCTATGTTTTAGAGATGGATATATAAGAATGTGAGAAATTGCCCACATCAGGCCAATAAAATTATGGCTTTTAATTTATTGTTGTTTGTTTGAGCCAACAATATGCATGGCTTCAATCCGGGTGGAGGAACTGCCCGATGGCATATGCCAATGTTTACTCCGACCACCTTTTCCTTTTGGGCGTTGTTTAGCAAATTACAGGTGAAGTACCCAATTAAAAATATAGTTATATTATGAATTTAAGTCTATTGGCTGAAATTTGTTGATTACTTTTTAGTACGTTTTACACCATAATTATATGTAATTAGTATAGTATAACACTATAACTAGATGTTTAACCAGACGATTATATATAATTATAGCAAAGTGAATTACAAATTCTCTTTTCAAGAAACCTGATAATTATGGAAGCATGCATTTATTTTTTGGATTTCATGTGATAAAGAATGCTGCGACTTTCCAATTATTTTTTATTCACAAAGGAAAGTGGCTAGACTCTTGCCATGTCGTATATTCGTTTCTTACAGAATAATTTAATCGTATATTAAAAAAAAATGCCAAAAATTCAATCATATTTAAGTACTTAATAATGTTTAGCGTTAAACTGAATTTTAAAACTTTATTTGTTTTTTTTTTTTTTGATACTAGGGCAGTATATGTTACTTTATAGATATATCAATCTTAACAATTTATAAAGTTGGTAGATATAATTTTGTAATACGACATATGTTTGTTATTAAAACATCAATTTTTTCATTTGAAATTAGGTTTATGTAATTTCTTTTCTGGTTTGAACCATTTGTTAGGGCGCAGGCTGGCCGAACAAAGCCAATAAAGCCAAACTAAATGCAGCTGATGGCCAGTCCATCTCACAATTCACAAATGTTGTTGTTGCATTTTTATTTTAATTTTTTTTATTTACTTTAAGATTTTTTTGGGGGGGGGTTGGGGGGGGGGAATTTGTGAATGTAACTCAAAATTATGTATAGTTTGCCCAAATGCGTGAAGGCTTTGACTTGATTGCGTTTAAGGTTCAAACTTTTCCCCTAGATGCAAATATTTTTTTGGGGTCAGGTTGCCTCATGATCAAAGTAACGTGTACCCTTGGACACGGGTCGTGGCCTACCTTTACGGGGTTTTCCCCTGCGTATAGACTCCAAAAATTGCGAGTTTTGACCGTTCTCGGAGTCCAAAGTCCAAACCCATTTTTGGTGTGCCTCGGTAATAACCTCACTAAACGCTTAGGGCCGTAGTCCAATGTAGGTTCCATAGGGCCAAGCAACATCAGAAGAGCTGGGTTGGCCCACGAAGGCAAGAGTACCAGCCTAGAGAAGGACACACCCGCAGACCGCAGAGAATAAGCAGGCTTCGCCTAAGAAGAAATTTTGTAAAATGTCTAGAAGAAAGCCAAGCTGTTTTGTCTTGTTATCTCACCAAGTTCTTTGTTTCTTTCGTTGACTGATAAACACCATCAAACTGCTTAATTGAGGCGTCCATCAGAACAATTCCAAATGTTTAGAGCTAATTTCGGCCAGCTTCGGACACGGTTTTGACTTGAGGGTTATACAGTTGCCTTGGGGAAAAACAACGAAGAGCCAGAAAGACGGAAAAAGACGCTTTTATACTTTCAAAATACGTAGTTTGAACTTTGAAGAAGTCTCGCAAAGGTCCGAATGATATTAGTTTCCTAAATAAAACGACAAGTTCTTTGAAGTGCCAAAGACGAAGAGCCTGGCTCAGGCCTCAGGTCATTTTTTTTTAAAAAATATTATCTAGTGCTGATAGTTTATTTGCTGTACAAAATGCTGCCTTAATTCAAGTGTGTCGTATTGGCTTATAGGGCTACTAACATTTATCTCATTATTTGGCATGTTACAATATGCTACAGTACATATTTTATAAGAATGCTCTTAAACATGCTGATCACTCACAAAGCTTTGATTTATCTCCAACAAAGTAGTTTAAAAGCGCACAACATGGCAAAGGGCCTTCTTACTCAACAGGGCATTATGAAGGGGAGACTTCTCTGTAATCTGATTTCTTCACAGAGCCTCCATGTTCCTGCCAGCAGCATGAAGTAAAATTATGTTAATGTTGCTGATGTTGGGACATTTGGAAAATTTCCATTAATACAATAAGAAAGAAAACAACTTCTGGCTTTTAAAACATTTAGGAAGAGAAAACAGAGGCTGACTTTATAAATTAAGTACCTGTGCTACCATTCCAAAAAAAAAAAAAAAAAAAATTATATGTCGACTAAAATAATATGAAATTTTAGGTAGTATTAATTTTTTATCCTAATAAGGAGGTAATGTGGACTTTAATGAGGTGGAACCTTAGTTTAATGTTTTTTGATCCACCTTATCCTCAGGTAACTTAGGGTTTTGGGCTCCACGTAACCTGGAATAAATTGGGGGCCTTGCACTTTTCCTGCCTTCTGGTGAGCTTCTCGAATGTATGCAAATTTGGCAATCAATGTATATAATTGATTCCAAATCGGACTATAAATAAGGCAAAACCTTTAAAGTGAATGTTTTGATCCTAATAACATCATAGGAAAGTCTATTTGTATATCATGGTAACTTGTAAACAAAAATTTGTAGACTTTACCTTACTTGCGTCCTTATTCAAAAATCCCAACTCATAAAAAATTATGTTTGATCCGATGTAGTCCTTAGTGACATCCCCATATTCATTCTTCTTTTGGCTTTCTAGATGAACAAGCAAGGCCGATATTGAAAATTGAAAGTAGCGCACTTTTGCACATTAGAAGTCATCTTGGCTTAGGTTTACTCAATGAGGACTTTTTCTCTACTGCTTCAATATCATGGTGAACATTGTTGTTGTAGTTAGCTCTTCTATTGCCACTTCTAAATCTTTCACTTCTCCTGTTATGAGAAGATTTGCGGTTCTTACAATTCCACATGTTTGTCTGGCAATGCCATTTTTTCACAAAGTATGAAGGCTAAAACTACCTATTGAACATTGTCAGTAGTCTCTTTCCTGCATGAACATCTTCAACACAAAAAATCCCATAGCTATAGGACATCTCCTTGTTTGATGCCTCACCACCCATGCCGTACTCTGCAATTCATATATTCCATAATATGCACAAATAACACAATAGGTGATTAGTAAAACTTTTTATACGTATTTAAAAGCTTTAGAAATTTACCATATTTTATTTAGTCTTAGAAAATAATGTACAAATAGTCTTTAATTTACAAGAAGAAATTGTTGAAAAATTTGGGAAAATTGTATGATAAATGAGGCCGTATACTAGGGATCAGATCACAAATCAATGTCTCTTTTATTGTTTTGGGACAAATTAAGGGATAGATAAAGCTACTTAAGAGTGTCAAATCATTCCCTATAATATATGCACGTTCTGTATACTTTATATCAAACCCTAGATCTCACGTGTAACCAATATTTCCCGAGCTATACAAATGATTTGTTCTCTGAAAGAAAATTTATTTCACCATTTCTTATTAGCAATTTACATGTTTTCCTTTCTTGGTTAGCCAACATATCTTTCATATATCTAATTGACATACTATTAGAATATGGTAGGAGCATAGTAGAAAGACAGGCAGTGACACTTTTAAAGTCAATCAAAATCATAATTTAGAGGATATATGATGTAAGTAATGTTGTGTACCTGTGCAGCGTAGCCAATAGTACCCTTTATTCCTCTGTGCTAGGTTTGATTTTGAGAAACATCATTTGTTGTAGAGAGGATTTTGCCAAACCAAAAATCACTTACTTTAAGCAATCATGTCATTATCAAGAAGAACATTGCTTTCTTTAATCACAATGAGATAATTGGTTGAGTTCACAGTGATCATGAAGATATTGCAACGCAAAAGCTACATCAATCGCAATATTTAGTCTTTGAAGGAGGTTTAAATTGTCTTGATCGATTTTCATAGGTCGGATATCTTGGCAGCCATTCATCTAAGTTTCCATTTTCACGAATTTCTTAAAACTAGAGCTTTGAATCATTGTTGTTGTAGTCCATGCTGGAGCAAACAAGTTAAAATCTTAACGAGATTTCGATGCGTTTATAATTTCTTAAGGCATTGGCCATTCAGTTCATGAAACTCTTGAAAGCTCCTTATCTCTTGAAGGTTTAATACTTTCAACAGCAACCATCCTTTTTTCCAGATAAAATAATTCCTTTATATATAGAACCAAAACCACCAGATCCAATAAATTGCTTAGGTAGGATCAAATCTTTAGTTGTTTGATGAGTTCCTTGTATAAAGCATTGGAAAGTTGGTTTGTTATTTGGGAGTGTACGAAGAGTGACCTTTTTTTTATTTATCTCCTCCTATAAAAGATAAGAAAAGGATGAAAACAGGTTGGAAACATAAAACCCACTAACAAACTATGACCTAAATTTGAATGCATGGAATTTTCTTTTCTTCGTAACTCCTGACATCACATGCTTGCAATTGTAGTTCTTGGATACCCATCCACAATGATTTTTAATTTCCTGTCACTGATGTCATTGGCTTGCATTTCGAACAATCCTTGGTCGGTTGGGTACCTCGCCCCACCAAATTATTAAAAGAAAGATTCAAATTAATTAGACAAAAAAAATTTTGTAGATCTTTAGGAATTAATTCCGGAAAAATTGTTGTGAAAAGATTCGCATAGCCGAAGGTCTTTCAAGTAAGGCCAATAACGGAGGTAAGTTTCCTTCAAATGAATTACCCCTTTTTTGTTTTAAAAAAGGAAAGGTTCTGCAAAACTCAAGCAATTTCCCAATAGTTGTTGGAACTCACCAAACAAATTGTTTTCCAGAGACATCCAAATCCGCATTATTTTTCAAATGCCTACTGTCCATTAAGTCTAGGATGGCTTGTTAATGAGATTTTTGTGATAAGTTGAGTCGTAGTAATTGAGAATCTCTTCTCT
>FXXK01002668.1:4096-38137 GCA_900184695.1 Betula pendula
GAATTTTAAAATCTTAAAAAGGGTAAAATTAAAACTAACAATTTTAAAATTAATTAAAAAATCAAAAATAAAAAACCAAAGGGGGTGACTCAACCACTTCCCTTAGTCAATAGGAGTGGTTCGACCACCCTTTAATTTTTTTTTATTTTTTTAAATGAGGGGTAACCGAACCACCCCTAAATAACTAGGGGTGGTTTGACCACCCCTTATTTGGCTAAAGGGGGTGGCCGAACCATCCCCAGTTAGCCAAGTCAGCCACCCCCTTAAGTTTTATTTTTTTAATTAATTTTTGATTTTTAGTTTTAGTTTTAGTAATTTTTTAAAGGTTTATTTATTTTTTTAATTTTTTAATTTATAATAGAAAAAATTAAAAAATTGAAAAAATTAAAGGTTTGCACTAACGATTTACAGTAAATGTAGACAAAAAATTCAGGTGATTTAAAATAATCTAAAATTCAGACATCTAATTTCTCAAATTAAAAAATAAAAAAGTAATTTCAAATCACAAATTTATTTTAAGATTTATCATACATTTACTTTTTCTTCGTTTAACTTTTTTAGTTTTGTAGATTTGAATCATAAATTGATCAAATAAAAAATTGGAATGTAAAAATTACAATTCTAAAAAGTATAAGGAGTTATGGAAATTTCCACCCAAATAAATTAACCCAGTTCGTTTATCTCTCAAGCATATAGAAATTGGCTACAAATTGATATATGGCTAATTCATGTAAATTAGTTTAAGGAAAAATTTCACAAAGACTTCTTGAACTTCTATACGATTTGAAAAATTCCTACAATCTTTGATTTCTCCAGTTTTATCCCTCGAACTTCCAATTTCTATCAGAAGACACCCTATACGCCTGTTTTCAACGTTAATTTTTATTTTAAATCCAAATTATTCAATGTATTTTAAACAAAAAATTATAAAAAAAATATAAACCTAAAATGAAGTATTTTGAAAATTTCAAAAAATTTTAACGGTGAAACAAATGGAATGGGTCTTCTAATAGAAATGAAAGGTTCGAGAGGTAAAATTAAGAGAGTCAAAATTGAAGGGGTTCTTAAATCGTGTAGAAGTTCAAGGATGCTTTTATGAGTTTTCATTATTTAATAAATGAATAGTATCTCTAAAAATATGTGAGAAATACATTTCTTATTAATGTATTAAATAAAAAGTGAATAAACACATAATATTAAAAAAATTATACTTGTCACATATTAAGGGAACAATTTTTTTGTTAGCATAATTTGTATAAATTGTTACAAATCTGCCCCTCTCAAAGAACCCACATAGATTCGTTAATCCCAGATAAAGTTAAACTAAGCCCACTCCCGGATAGATTAAGCCTCTTCATTTTTCATTTTTCATTTTTTCTGATTAAACTCGAACCTCCTCCCAAACACCGACTTCGTACGACCTTTTCTTTTGCAGAAGCAAACGCCAAGAGTTCACCGCTAACCGGCTCAGAAAATTCATTGGAATTCATTTAGCCGTGGCTTCAGGTTTGTGAATTTTCTTTTTCTTCCTATGCAATCTGTTTTTAGATGCCTGAATATTTATCATATATGTGAATATTATAGGAGTAAACACTGATAAAAAGCTAACGCTTTTCAAGTAGCTGGAAGTTCGGACCTATTAGAATACGTTTGCTATGGGTTGTAATTTATCAATTGAAGATATGGGTGTTTTTTTTTTTTTTTCTTTGATTTTGATGAGTGCATTAGGATTTTCACGGCCTGAATTTTGAATTATTGGACTGAATTTCAGAGCAATGAAAAGTATGTTTGAGAGTGGCTGGCTTAAATTTTGTTTTGGTGCTAGTTTCTGCGTAGACTGCGGAATTTTAGGTTAATAGGATTTGGGCAGTGATTTATAATCGGATTGTGCTGAATGGCTGTAACTCTGCCTGTTAATAAACCATTTGTCCTATTTTATTATTTGACAAAATGCTGAAAACTATATGAGAAGGGTAGTGAGAAACGAAAGAATAGGTGAACCAGAAGCCAAAAATTTTAAATATGGATTTTTTTTGTTTTTTTTTGGAATTATGAAGACTGCCAGTTATTTGCTTATTTCCTATTTTATATACTTGATCATTGAGACCAGTTGAATATCGTATTTTGCTTATGTGTTTTCTTCCTTTAGATTCTGCAGAATGCATGAATTTTAAGATGGCTCAAAATTCAAAAAGAAAGGAAAAGTTTAAATGTTTCAAATGGTGAAGTTTTTAGTGTAATTTCATGATTAACATTTTAGAAATTATTTTCAAATCTATTAGCAAGTTATGGTTTCAGTCACAAAACACTTACACAAGGATATGCATTCTCATGTTAGTAAAATTGTGATGCAGGTGAAGAAGAGTTGGGATTTTTAAGCGTAACCTATTCTCTCTGGAATTTTTCTCCCATTTAACCTTTCTTTTGGTTGGTTTTATAAAAAAAATTCTTTCCAAATAAGTAACAAATATGGATAATTCCCACGATCAGCCATTTCCTCCTGGCGTACATTCTTTTTCTCACAATCAGCCATTTCCTCCTGGCGTACATTCTTTGCCAAACTATTCATGTAGCCCAGCTTCTTCAGTGCCATCAATCCCATGCCTTCCCCAACATTGTGATAACACTGTGAGACCTCAGTATCAATCTAACTATCCAGGAAATTTCTTCTTTCCCCCTTCTTCTAATTCAACCTTCACTCCTACTCAAAGCTCATATACACTTAGTAGTCCATCAACTCAGTATAATTTTTCTCCAAATGCTTCTCATTCATCAGGCCAAATCCCCAAAAACTCTCAGAATGGCTATGCTTCTCAATTGAGTTTAGTCCAACAAGGTGCCGATCTCATTGAGCAGCAACCACAAGACCAAAACAAAGTAGGTGAGAAAATTCCTCAGCAAAAGGATAATATAATCACTCAAGAAACAGGCAATGTTGATGGAAATGATAATGCATCTACCATCTACTCTAGATCACATGTTGAAAATTCCAGTGACTTTGAAACTGCTGCTCAGGATGCTGTGTTGCGTGAACAGGTATTATGACTTCTGATATGTAGGGTCTGCTTACATAATTCATTTCCTTTTTTTTTTTTTGATAAGTACATAATTCATTTCCTTATTTGGATTACCAGGAAGTCGCCACCCAAAATATCATACAAAATCAAAGGTTTGTACTAATTTGGCCTGACAAAATGTCCTCTATTCTTGAATTCATAAATGCTAGATTCAGAAAACATATAAAAATTAGATAATGTGTGATTTGTAATTTCAGAGAGGCAAGAGGCGCTGGTGGACCTTCTAAGGATGGTAAAGACATTTTCTCAGAACGTCATGACCCCAATGCTCTAAAGGTGTGAATTTGCATGTTTATGTGGGGCTTCTCTAATTTTCTGTTGTTTCAAGTGACAAATACATGCATAGATCGTTTATTATTCTCAAAAGTTTATCAGCTTGTGCGTTATATTTATATATATGATTACAGGAACATCTACTGAAGATGACTTCGCAACATCGTGCTGAAATGGTTTTAAAGCGGGGGAAGCCTAGCCTTCCTGAAGAAGGTTGGTTGTTAGTTCCTTCTTTCTCATTTATGTATACTGTTATATCTTTTAAATCTTAATGATAATATGTCCTTGGTAACTTCTATAAGATGATTCTCTATAATAACTCTAGAGGAGTGTATACAGAGGGCCCTGCCCTTTTTGTGCTAAGAATGGACACTTGTTGATGTTTGCTGCATTCTTGTTTGGAGTATCCTCCTTAATAACAGGATAGGCAAAGAAGGCGAAATGACAAAATTTTTATAGGAATAGACGGGTCAAAGGTCCTACAAGACGAAGATTTGGCAGGGATGGGGTCCTGAGGTTATAAAATAAGTCACTCTAGACTTTCCTCTTGGCAAGGAAAGAATTTTTCAGAAATAGTTGCTGCAATATGATTTGATTGATTACTATTTTGGTTCCATTATCCAATTTAAATGATCTCCTTTCAATATTTGCTTTTGGGATCAATCTGGCTTCTTTGGCATAAGTGCCAAATTCTCACTTCTGTTATTGATCCCCATTCAGGTGAGCTAAAGTAGGTGGGAAATATGCAAAGAATGGTGTCTCTAAAGATGCCTCTGATTTGAAGCTGGGTTGAATTTTAAGAAAATTGCTACTATCAAAATGTGATATGAAAAAACCTGCAATGGAAGTATCTAAAACAATGGCATATTGGCATGGAAAAACTTAATAGGCTTCAAGTCTCTAATATCGAAGGAGATGATGATGCTAGAAAAGTCTAAGTAATCTATATCTACAAAAAGAATAATTTAAGAGTAAAAGTTAGTGATAAATTGCCGCAAGTGGTGGTGTTGAAAGTTTTAGCTGGACTTGTTGATTTTCTGTTGTTGCATCTGCTCTTGTAATATTCTTCATCAGATTGAAAGTGAAAGAAACAAATACAAGCAACAAAAGTTGAAATTGTTGGTGTTATTGGGACCTGAGATATTCTACTTGCCACTTTGTATTATGTTGCTGAAATAAGATTCGGGTAGAAGAACTAGCCATCGACACTTGCACACTCATAGAGGATAAAATGCAGAAGTTTTAACTTGGTGTTGGTTTGCTTGTCATAAAGAAAGATTAAAGCTCTTATCAACAATTTTACTAGAAAACCATCTTTGCAACTTATTTTGTAATAATGCCCTTGAAATTTTCTTAGGAAACCCCTTTTGTGAGAGTAATATACATGTCACCCCATGTCCCTTTGTCTCTATCCAAAACTAATGTAACTTTTAAAATTATCATTAAATCAAAATTCAATAGTGAACACCTGATCACATATTGGGAAGATGAAGAGTAGTCCACATAAAATGGGTGGTTTATAAAGATATTCATGAGTGGTAAGTCTCACATTGCCTAATTAATAGGTGAAACTAGGCTTTATAAAGAATTCTAGAGAAGCTTAAAATTGACTTGTCCTTTTAGGGTGATAGTGCAGATGTGAATAACTTTTTTTTTTTTGTCATTACAAATGGTATCAGAGCCACCTAGTAATGTTAAGTCATATGGTATTGGAGCACTGCATGATGTGGCCTTGACAAGGATGTTAGGAGTTTAAGAGGGGATGTTTTTAACACCCGGTCCCATATTGGGAAGATGAAGAGTACACATAAAGTTGATAGTTTATAAAGATATTTATGAGTGATAAGTCTCGCACTCCTAGTTACTAGGTGAAACTGGATTTTATAAAAAATTCTAGAAAAGCTTTAAATTAATTAGTCCTTTTGGGGTGATAACGCATATGTGATTAGCGCTTTTCTCTAGGTTGTTACAAATAGTGATTTTAAAAGCCTTATCAATTTTGGGTGGACACAAGCGAGATATGAGATGACATGTATCATTATTCATTTTGTGATGTTCTCATCAGTTAGTCTCCTCTACTAGTAAAACTAAAGGTAGTGTTTGCGCAATCAGCATATATGAAACACTTGAAATTGGAATAAAAAATTTTGGTCTTGCTATCCTTTTACTGTAGAACTAACACGGCCTAATGTTAATTACCAAAATACTAATGCAACATGACTTGTGGACTTTTTTTTTATGATAAAATAGTTTACAGGAGTAGGACATGAAGAGTGTGCCTGAAGTGTTTAAAACACTATCTGGAAAAGTTTTGACCTGAAATTCAGACATGTACATACACACACACACATGGGTGTGTGCATATTGTCATATTGAAATAATCTCTTTTTTTTTGGGATTAGTAATTGAAATAAATCTCATGAATTAATATGCTGGCATTATATTTTATAGATGTGCATACTCTCCAGGTTAGTGCTGGCCACTAGTTAACCTCTTGGGATCTTAGAGAATATCTGTTACTGCTAAAAACCACGTGGTACTGATTGCATACACAAAAAATCCACTGTCAGCTCAAATGTACTCTTTTTGGAATCACCTCAAAATCAAAAATTGGTTTCAATTTTCTATGCATCACTCTACAAAGTGAAATGCCAGATTTGACATATTAGCAAGAAAGTACATCATAGTGTTTTGTTTTCTTTTTTGGCATTTATCTGATAATGAATCCATAAATGTTTTTGGAAGTGTGCTAATGGGTTCTTTGATGTCAGGTAACATAGAAATTGGAAATGGTTATGGTGTACCAGGTGGAGGTGCTTATTATGGTGCTCCGAACCCTAATATTGATACCCCCACTGAGTCGAAAGAATTGCCTGAGTACCTTAAGCGGAAGTTGAAAGCAAGGGGTATTCTTAAAGATGATACAGAAAAAGGCTCTCCTGTAAGTACTAACATGGTAGTTTATCTATCTAGTGGTGGGAGAATGAGAATTCCTTATCTTTCTAATGATGTGGACCTTTTTGCACATTCAATTCATATTATGATTTCCATTTCTCAACTTTTAAAACTTGAGGGGTTTTTTGCTTTCCTCCTTGAACTTTCACCCAAGTGTCAATGTGCCACTATCACTTTCAATGTCAATTTCTCCCCTAAACTTTGAGTGTGCGCCAAATTATCCATTCCATCAAAATCAGCTGTTAAAGTTTATCATAATTTTTCATAACTGCAACATAAGCATGTGATCCCTGACTTATCAAATGTCATTGGCAATCAAGGCCTTGTCTGAGATTTTATCCAACAGTAGCAATGATAATAACCATTATGACAGTGGAGGCACAAGCAATTGTAAAGGGGAAGAGAATGCAAGGAATTGGAGGTCCTCAAAAACCCAAAAATTTCTGCAGTAACCAAATTGAGCCTTCTTACTATCAGAATCAATCTCTCTAGACATTGTTTCTTTCTCTGTCTAAATATTCTCTTTTGAAAGATGTCCAATTGTACCAATTTCTCTTGTCAAACTTAAAAATATTAAATATTAGGGTAAGAATTCTATTGATTGACATTCTTTTTTGGATAACTTTGTGTGGTATATTTCACGGTAATCTGACTTCAATTCATGGCTTTGATGCCATACTCAACCACTGATAAAAACTGTATCATTCATTTTGGTTTTGGTGGTTTTCTCATATCAATTCATCATTGGCACTTCTAGTCTATTATTAATGTATTGATAGAAATCAATTACATCAATTTTGGCTTGTGGTGATTCTGGTCATATCGAGCTGACATTGTCAACAGGCAACCCAAGGCAACTTCTAGGTTTATTCTCCTTTTTCATTGTTCCCGGAAGAACTTAAGTCACCTATTTGCATGGCACATGATACATGCAGTTGAATTTAATGGGTAAGCTCGGGGGGCAATTAATCCAATTATATGTTATGGGGTAAATTGACATCTTGATGAAAGTTCAAGCGGGTTAAAGATGAAAACCCCTAAAACTTGGTTTCTTCAATTTTTCCCTTACAAACCTATCTACTTTAGTTCTTGACAGTTTACCTGTAATTTTGCATTTTCAGAAGTTGGAGACTACTACAACTCAACTTGTGGATAATGGAAAGTTACCTTCCGGATGGGTATGTATCAAATGGCAAATATAGGTCTTCTATTTTGACTTCTTTCATCTTCTCTCTCTCTCTCTGTTTTTTTGGAGGGGTCTGTGTTAAAATGGAGAGCACGACAGAATATTTTTTTATGGGCCCATTGGGAATAAAGACTACATATTTAGAAAAAGCAGAATTGAGTCTCTAACTCATTAATTAATTGTCTTTTATAGGTTACATGCATTACAAGATTTGTGACTGTGTATAGAAATTAACTGGTGAGAAATTATGGGGAAAATGCATTTTGGAGGAAGATATATTTCAAGAGCAGCCAATTCCCAACATCACAAATTGGCACGCTTGATAAGTTTGTGTGTCGATTGGCATGCTAGATAAATTTGTCACTCCATTCGTCCCAATTTGTTAGTCATTATCTGTAATTTCAACTTTTTAAAGGGACATCAATTGACTGTTAAACAAAACATTATGACTTTCCAGAAACAACCATTCCTTTAGATGTTTTGTTTTAGAGCACTAGTAGCAAATACCCTAAAAGTTGTTCCCTTCCCTAAATATAAGGAAAATCTGAAAAAAAAAAAACCTATAACAATGAACCTGCAGCAGATACCTTATTGGTTCCCTTCCCTATACCATTGGGAAGCTACAATGCTGCATTGGGTAGCACTGTAGCTTCTCAATAGATTATTATAATCCTAAAAGTTGAAGGAGAAAGTAACAAAAAGGGAAAAGTGAGAAAAAAAAAGAATAAAATAAGAGTAAAGAAAGAGTATTTAATTGATATAAGGAAAGATAAGAGAATCTATTGTGGAGTGTTTTTTTATAGAGAAGTAAAAAGTAATTTTGTTCCATAAATTTAGGAAAAATGGTTGGGTATCTGCTGCTAGTTCTCTTAGAGGTAAATGCCATTTAGGTACTTGTGGTTTGGATGGAAATCAAAAAGCCGCCTCAGTTTCAAAAAGTGACATGGATGGTACCTGACGTTAATTGAAAGCCCCACTTAGTACGTTCGTCCATTTTTTTAAATGGAAATCCACCTAAAAACGCAACACCTATCATGTGAGCCACATATGTACGCCAACTAGACATGTCCTATGATGTGGCAGTGTATCGTAGGTGTTACCTATGATTTGAATGTCATACAAGATGCATAAAATAATTAAAAAAAAAATTACCTAAACTTCAACTAAAAAAAAATTAAAAAACTTTTTTTAAAAAAATTAAAAAAAAAAAAAATTCAAATAGGGGATGGCCGAAATTACTCCTAAGAGCCTTGGGGGTGGTTTCGGCCATTCCCTATGGCTGGTCAGGGGGTGGCCGAACCACCCCATGGCTCTTGGGGGTGGTTCGAGGGTGGTCGAACTACCCTCAATATACTTTTTTTGTTTGGCCTTTTGGGGGTGGTTCGGCCACCCCTAGACCGGCCATAAGGGGTGGCTGAAACCACCCTCAAAGCCAAATGGGGGTGGCCGGCCACCCCTATTTTGTTTTTTGCTTCTTTTCTTTTTTTAGTTTAATTTTAGGTATTTTTTTAAAAAATTATTTTTTGCATCCTACGTGGCATTAAAATCATGGGTACCACTTGTGATACACTGCCACGTCATATCAACTATCTAGTTGGCGTAGATATATGACTCACAGGACTTGTCGGGCTCTTATGTGTGCTTTGGGTGGATTTTCGTTAAAAATTTGGACAGAACTTGGACGGAGGTACCAAGTAGGGCTTTCGATTAACGTCAAGTATCACCTGTATCACTTTTTGAAACCGAGATAGCTTTTTGATTTCCGTCCAAACCATAGGTACCAAATGGGCATTTAACCCTTTGTTTTATTCTACTTTAAAAAGTAAGGATGGTGTAAGGATGGTGTAGGAAATTCATAATTGTGTGTATAGGATATCCCAAAAGGGAAAAAGGGCTAATAAAATGGGATTGACAGAATATACTACAAACATAACAATAGAATCTAGAGAATTCATTGAGCCGATAATATTGTCCTGGAATTTGCATCTAAGCACAAACTTCACTTTTTATCCATAGATTTACTATTTAATCTTTCTTGCAAGCCAATATATATTAGCGATGTGCACAAAATATGAATTTATATAAGTTTATGGTTTAGCATTCTGGGACATATAGTTCTTTTACCATCTAAGAACAAATGTAGTTGAATTTGGTAAAAATGAAGGATTCATCAAATAATTAAAAAATAGATGGTTACAAAGAGTTACATAAAGGCTATTTGGAAAATTGAGGTAGCATGTAGTCTTATTTAAGGTACTTTGCAAAGACAAATATCATCTAAGTTTAAAAATTTGCTAGTTGCATATAAAAAGGAATTCTGTTCGTAATGTAATTGATATAACTTGAATTATTGTAGTTGTGAGTCTTGATATTGATATATGTAGGGGTGTACATGTGAATGCGGAAACGGTTATTTGCAATATCCGGATCCGCAAAATGCGGATATCACTTTTAGATATCCGCATTCACATCATGTTTTTACTAACTGCATCCGCGTGGTTATTGCGGTTATTAAATGTGGTTATTTTCCGTAATCCACATATTAGGTAATAGGCCTATTTTAGTCTTTTGGTCATTCGTTGGGTCTCTATTAAGCCTATTTTAAACGATTTTGAAAAAAATATGGCCCCATTTTTAGTGTTTTGAGCTTGTTTTAATTTTTTTTAAGCCCTATTGTTTTGAAAATATATTGATTTTACATCACTTTTGGAAAATATATATTATAAGATTAATATATAAACTTGAGATTAGATTATTTAAGATTTGAGTTAATTTAGTTAATTACTCAAATGATAGATCTTGACAATAATTAAATATTCTTACCTATCAAAAAAACAATAATTAAATAACTAATAATTAGTATGAATTTGCAAAAAAGAAAATTAAACAATTGTGACATTTACTTTAAATATGGAATGAGTAAGTTAATTGAGTAGATTGTAAACAAGTTCGAACTTCTCTCTCTCTCTCGTAAAAACTCTTTGAGAAAACCTCCCCCTCCCCCCCTAGATCTCAGTCAAGGAGGGAAGAGCTCCCACCACAACCTTCATGTTTTTCTTTTCACCATTTCCTCTTTGTTACTTCTTTTTTTTCCTCTTTCAGTTTTTCTAGTCTTTTGCTTGGGTTATTAGAAGTTAGATCTACTGAAAACCCACAACTTCCACCACCCATACGCGCCTCTTCTTCCATTACCGGCCCTTGCTCAACCATCCACCCCCTCGCGCGTATACTCCATGCATTGTTGTGGCATGTGTTGGTTACACCCGTCACCTATCTTTTTGTTCTCCTGCAACAAATCTCCTCTATCCTAGCACCTCTGGCTCTCCTTTGTACCCTTTTGGTCCATCAGAAATTCAAGATCCAGATCTAGATCTCAAAAATATCTGATCTTGGTGGTTCTTTACCCCATCACCCCAAATGTTGTTTTCTCCACCACTGTACAACTACCTCTTAGTTTCGTAGGAATTAAGTTAAAATGCTTTTTCTTTGTTGATACCCACAACATCCATCAGGGGCCGCTATAACCAGCTTCGTTGGTAGCATTTCCGATTGCCTTCTCCGCCTTCGAGGATTCTCTCTGGAGTTGGGGCTGGATCACTGTCATGATTGAATTTTCTTTTTGGTCTTTGTATTCTGGATTCTGTAATTTTATGTTTTTGTAATTGTGTTGTTTGTTGGTACTTGTTCGTACTCATTTATAAAAAATAAAAATAAAAAGAAGAACAAGCTTGAGCTCGTTGGAAAAATAAATGAACATAGTTTGAATAGATTATCTAGCTCGATAATAAGCTCAAGCTAGGCATGTGTTCAAAAAAATTAAATGAACCGAGCTTGAATATTCAATACACGGCTCAGCTCGATTACATCCCTACCAAGCATGCTTTGATTAAATTAGTAGAATTCTCATACTACTAATAGAGGTAGTTTGGTTCATGGAATCTTGGTAGGATTTCTCTCGGATTCTGGGAATCTTAGGGTCTGTTTGGCAAAATTCTTAAAAACTCTTTTTGCTTCTCAAACGTTGATAACTCTTCTCAAATATCAGTTAACCAAACAAATTTTCAAATGTGGCCTCCACCACTAATACACTTTTTAAAACAAACCACAAAACTCTTTTCACAAAGTACTTTTAAAAAAATAAAACACTAAACACTTATCTAAAAATAATTATCATGAATGTTTGGCGGCCCCATGGTCATTGCCATGAACCTTTGATATCCCTGTGGGACGCGGTGGCTGCCATGAACTTCTGGTGGCCCCACAGTAGCCGCCAGGAACGTCCAGCTGCCCCGTGGTGGCCGCTAGGAATGTACGCTGGCCATGTTCTTCTGGCGGCCCCACAGTGGTGGCCATGGCTGCCATGAACTTCTGGCGGCCTCACAGTGGCTGCTAGGGATATCTACCAGGATTTGTCAAATCCTTTGCCATATGCTTGCATGTTTAGTTGTTAGTTGTCTGTGAGTGGGTTGTTTTGATCAATCCAGGCTATTTTTCTGTTTTGGAACAGACTGAAGTCCATTGGAATGTGGAAAAGCATCATGAAATTTGACAAATTCTGGGAAATTTAGAGCATTTTAGGAAAGTGATTATTTGAAAATAAAATAGGCAAACATGTAAAAAGAAAGATAAAGATAGGCAGTTTCTCATGACTTTACTGACAAATAAAAGCAAATTAGGCATGTTGCATTTCTTTTAGAAGATTTAATACAGAAATGGAAGATACTTTGGAATTAGAAGTACTTGTGCATACTCTGAGAACAAGAGTGAAGAACTGAAGATGCGAATGTGGAAATACTAGTTGTTTCAGTTCCCAGTTTTGTGGTGGAACAATGTCATGTCAAGGGAATGGCTCTTTTGGTATAGGGCTGAAAACATTTTTTACCAGATGGGGGCCATAGTTTATAAGTTTCCAAGTAGTGAAGTTGTAATCTTCTCGAGATTTCATATTATGGCTTTCTTCAATGCTGCAATTAACTTCTATGAATTCTTGTAGGTAGAGGCAAAAGACCCTGCTAGTGGTGCTTCATATTATTACAATAAAAATACTGGGAAGAGTCAGTGGGTAAAGCCTATTGAAACATCACAGCATCCGTCGCCTTCATCTTTTCCAGCGGGTTGGATAGAGGCTTTTGATGAAACCACAGGTATGCAATAATGCATGTGCATATCATCCTACAATGTCTTCCAGATAGATAATATGAAAAAGAAAAGAAATGAATATATAGAATTGCACTTCTTAGTTATGGGAATATTCTACAATAGTTTCAACCATTGCTAAATTGTATAGCAATTTTTTAGGTCCCAATGAAGAATATTTATGTTATTTCTTGCATTAAGATTCTCTCTCTCTCTCTCTCTCCCCCCCTACACCCCACTCCACAATCCAACATCAACGGCCAACATCAACGGGAAGTGATCTGACAATAATAACATAGGAAGGCGTCTCTGAGAAACATCTGGAAAATATTCCTCCGACTCCATAGATAGCAAGAATCTATCGATTCTAGACCATGCCTCAACATCTCGATTATTAGACCCCGTGAAACTCTCCCCTACCAATGGAATATCCATGAGTCCCTACTCAATAATGAATTTTGAAAATTCCAGCATTTCTTGTGTCTGCCTTGAGTCGTGTGATCTTTCACAAGGATACCAAACTACATTAAAATCCTCCCCAGTTCACCACGACGTCTCCCACAAACTCATTAAACCAACCAACTCATCCCAAAGACATCTTTTCACATCATCATTTGGCCATAAACACCCACAAATGCCTAGTCGAAATTCTCAGTAATGCATCTGAAAGAACACACTACCACAAGCCTACCCACACATTTCTCAATCTTTTCCACCACTCACCTATACCACATTAATAGAATACCTCTTGATGCCCCTCTCGATCCCAAATACAACCAATGCACATGATTATAACCCTAAAAACTATGAACCACCTCCCTAGTAATAGCCTCCATTTTAGTTTCTTGCAAACACACAATTTCAGCTTTCCACTCCCTTAGAAGCCCTCTAATCCCCGTTCTATTTTCGTTATCATTCAGGCCTCTCACATTCCATGATAAGATCTTAGGTTTCGTAAAGAAATTTGCCACCCCTCCCCTTGCTTGTCACTCTATGAGATTGACTGCCCTTAACATCATAATTCACTGAACATACCAATCTATTTAATTCAAGATTTAGTCTATTCCCAGATTTTCCATTGAAGTCTGTGACACTACCCACCCCACATTGAGGTCGACTAGCTTCAATTGCAATGAACAAAGCCATAAGTTGATCCTCAAAACCATCACAAGACAATCTAACTACATTACAAAATTTTTTTACCCTCCACCACCCATTTTGGAGACACCGAATAAGACCCTCCTTTTCCCCAATTACAGCCCGTGGATGAATATCCAAAATCTCATTTCCTCTATTTTCCTCTTCTGTATGTGTCACCACAGGCATTGCAGGATCAAGCACACCCCCACAGCATAAAGTATCCTTACCACCCATAAAGCCCCCTACACCCTCCTCATTCTCCACAAGTGCTAGTGAAGTCCCAAAAAACTTACATCCTTCTACCCCCCTGATACAATTTCAGGTTACCCAACTTAGATTCCAAACACATCCCCATTTTCAACTACTCATTCACACCCACCCCATTCTTTGCAATACATTGTTGCAACGCCCCACCAGAACTACACCCCTTTAACAACCAAACAGCCTCAACCCCCGCCGCATCAACTCCCTCACCCACTTGAAACCGAGAAATCAAAGCCAAAGATAACTCTCCAACTATACTACTCTCACCTCCACCTGTTTTATGCTCTTTTGCATTATCTGCCATAGCCCCATTATTTTCTTCCACCATATCAAGCTTTGAACTCAGGGCCAAAGGAGGGACACTCAATGCCATGCCGTTGACAAAACCACCTGTGCACCTAGAGACTCCATCGGCCCCTCTGGGTCAGATATGACCTTTGTCGTTGTCGCTTTGACTTTGGTAAGTCCCACTATTGAGCCTAGCACCCCCGCCTTGATTCCACCCTTATTATGCTCTTTGGCATTCTTTGAGGAAGACCCATACCTCAACCACCTCTGAACTACTGTAATGATCTAGGAAAAAACGTTAGTCACATCTACACTGTCACCCCAAAAAGACTAGTCAATTTTGAAGTTTATATAGAATCACTTATAAAGCTTAGTTTCACCTAGTAACTTAACAATGTGGGACTTAACACTCATAACTTTCTTTATAAACTACCCACTTTATGTGGGCTATTCATCATTTTTCTAATATGGGATCGGGGTGTTATAAACTCCACCTCTTAAATTCTTGACGTGCTCGGGCCACATTATACAATGCTTCAGTACCACATGGCTTGGCATTACTAGATGACTCTGACACCATTTGTAATGACCTAAGAAAAAGTACTAGCCACATCTGCTCTATCACCCTAAAAGGACTAATCAATTTTGAAATTTTCTTAGAATCTTTTATAAAGTCCAGTTTCACCTAGTAACTGGACAATGTAAGATTTAGCACTCATAACTTTCTTTATAAACCATCCACTCTATGCAGGAAATTTCGTTTCCCCATGCACCTTATCGGCGTCATCTGTGCCATACTAAGTGTTTTGCGACCTTCTCCTTGCTTTGGCTTGTCCCTACCGTGGTACTGGTTGCCCCCTGCATTACTTTCCACTATGCCTTACGCTGGGGTAATGTCTGCCGATGGTACACTGCAACGTTACTCAGACTTGTCGCAGTGTTTGATTTCTGAACTTCCATTCCATGCGTAACGATCAGCTTCACCCTATTACCACTCGGGCCCTTATCTGTAAACTCAAAAGGCCCAATGTCGTTACGGCCCTTCACCAGGTCAGTTTCACCTTCAACCGAGTCTTAAAATTTGGGTCCTTAAAAATTTCCTTCTATTAGGCCTTCTACAAACCCACCCCCACTTAATGCCAAGCCCACCTCTAACTGATCCAAACATCTGTCAATTTCCATTTTAAGAGAAAGCAATATCTCCTTTAACGGTTGCATGTTTAAGACACCTTCTTCAAAATATCAGACCCAACTGGAGCAATGTGATCTCAGTGCACAGATTTCGCCTCCTTTTTGAAACCATTGCCATATCTTACTGTTTTTCAACCTTTCCCATAATACCCTTGTTCGAATCCTCTCTTTCTTGAAATAGCCCTTTCCCTTCCATCACTTCTGCGAATGACCGCTGCCTTGCTACACCGTCCGTGGCAGCCCCTGCATCGAAATGTTTGTCGCACCCACAATACCTTTCTGTTCAGCATGCTTCACCAGTCACCTTAGCTGCGAGATGCATTGTCCCCATTCACTACCTTCTCTTCCCTCCGATATAATTATGAAACTTTGCCGCCCTCCACCTCCGTATTATGAAAGCTCCAAAAACATCCCATGGTTGTTCGGTTGCTTCTGCAATACAAACGTTGTATATCCAACTCTACAGGTCCTACAGAACTCCTTTGAATCATCCCCTTTGATCAAATCCTGCATTGTTTTAAGCAACTAGACTATGCTTTATATGCCCATAACCACCGCTCGAAAAATCCCTCTACTCCTCTTGGCTAGTCGAACACCGCCACTCCCAATTCCATACCGAATCTCGTATGACTTTGTTTCAACATAGAAGTAACCCAAATAACCCATCAGAGAAAACTACAAAACTCCGACGAAATCAAGAACAGTACGAATCCTCATGCACCAACTCTCACAATCAGTTTTAATAAAATTATATTAAAGAGTTGTATAAGACTTGACCTTCCACAATTAGTTAGATACATATTTCTCTTCACAATCTCATCCCAAAGCTAACCAAGCATGTTGAAATTGACCGACACTTTTATTAAAGAGAAACTCCGAGCAGGTATCATCTGCACACCGTATGTGAAGACAAGAGAACGACTTGTGGATATCTTGACAAATGGAGGTCTAGTAGTGTTCTTCATTCAGCCTTATGCAAACTGGGCATACGAGGCATCTATGCCTCAGCTTGAGGAGTGTTTAAGATGGAAACTACTGAAATGTCATGATTTTATTTATTTCTATTATTCTGATTGGAATCTCCTAATAATTTCTTTCCATAATAGTTTGTATTTCTCTCCTATTTAAACCCATGTAAACGTATGGAACAAGATAATGGAATAAACAGTTTCCTTCTCCAATTTTCTCTTCTTCTTTTTCAACTATATGATGATGCCCATGCCCTCATATTTTTCAGTGTAATTGACAAATGAGGTCCATTGTTCAAGGTTTTCATATTATACAGCTCAGGATACTATTTTCCAGGAAGACACAATATGAGGCTTTACCTTATTTCTTTAATTGCATACGTGGTTAAAATCCTGATGAACTTGTGAAACCTAAGCTGGTTACTAGTTGTGGACACCAAGAATCATAAGTCATATCATTTGCAATCTTTTATGTTTCCCTTCATACTTGAACTTTATGCTATCTATGCAGGTCATAAATATTATTACAATACAAAGACCCATGTATCACAATGGGAGCATCCTGATTCTTCACTGCAGGTTGCTTCACAACATTGTGACAGCATGGTTCCCACAAGTTCAGCTGATGCAAATTGGGATGATCAACCACCCAAACAAAAGAAATGCATGGCATGTGGTGGTTCAGGAGTAGGCCCTGTCCAGATGTCTGGTTGCTGCATTCATTGCACAGGGTAGATAATTGATATCTCCTGTTCATGGCAATCTATAGACTGAATTTACTTGTTTTTAGCAGTTTGTATGTTCAGGCTTGCATTTGCTTTCACTTTTTATTGGTTTTGATTCTTGCATACATTAATGTTGCCTCCCAAAATGTTACCAGAAATGCAGCTAATTTTGATCAGAATGGCCAATCATCTGAACTAAAGAAGTGCATGCAGTGTGGTGGTTGGGGTGTAGGCCTTGTGCAGATGTGGGGTTACTGCAAACATTGCACACGGTAGGCGATGCCTATTTTTCATTAGAGATCTGTTAATTAGATTTTTTTACTCTGCCTCTTATTTTGTTAGTGCAAGCTATAAGTTGTGAATGCAATGCATGGGTTTGCAGTAGTTAAGAAAGTTTGTTTAAACAAAGCCCTTCTAATTGTTCCTTATTTAAATACTTATTACAACTTCTAGTGTCTGCACTTGTATGTATAAATACAAAAAGGATCAACCCACGCATGGGATGGAGAAAGGTATGCTTGACGTTGTTTACCACTTTTTCCTTCTCATATTGTCCCTAGTTTTGAAGAGCACATAATGACTATACATCCTTACTACTATAAAAGAGAATCCTCAATTAGTTATTAATAATGGATTTGGTCAAAATGAAATTCCAAAAAGCATCTTCTTCCACAAGTAACTTTCTAATTAAGCAATTAACTTCTAAGGTTATTAAATTAATTTAGTAATTTGTATATAAAGGAATTGAACTTAGGTGTCTATCTCCCTTACTACCTCCCTACTTGTAGCTCTTCCCTCTTACCCTTACAACTCTTGCTTCCTAAAAGTATCTCCGGCAATAGTAGCTAAAATACCTAATGAGAAAGTGCAAATTTTTATATTTCTAACATATTCTCTATTCTACTCTCTATTTTATTTAAATATTATTTTTCAGAGTTTTTTTTTTTTTTTTTTTTATTAAAGAAGAGAAAGAAAGAAAGAAACAATATTTTATTGTAGTGTGCTAGAATAGCAAGAAGTAGCTATTTACTGTAGCACAAAAGGTATTTGGCTAGTTTGCTAGAGGAAAAAAAATCACTCATATTAGCTAGTTTTGCTAGAGATGCTCTAACCTCCTTCCGAGAAACTGTCGATGTCTTTCTTCAATACTTGAATTAGAATCATTACTTTTATTTATTTGAGAAACATTCTTCATTTTACTTGTGCAAGTATCACATGTGTATCACAGCTAGGAAGGAGAAGCCAATGATGGAACTCACCTTTAAGAAAAAATAAAAAATAAAAAATAAAAAATAAAAAATAAAAATAAGAAAAAAGAAGATACCCAAAGCTGTTGTAGGAATAAAAATGGAGTAAATGAACAAGACACTCTGTAGTTTAGGTAAAATAAATTGTTTCCTAAGAAATTCTCTCTAAGCTGTCCTGATATGGATTCTTAAGGTATTCGCGTGTTATAAAAATTTGGACATATATTTAAGTTTCTGCATATGTGTTGGTTTCGATGGTATAAACAAATAAGTCGAATTATTATGTTTTATTTGTTTGTTTTCTTGCACTGATTAGTAGTGTTAAGAATGTATAAGCTAATGTGATTTCAAATAGTTTTGATTGGTGATAAGAATGTATTTATTTATAACCTAATCTGATCTCAAACGTTTGAATGAGATTTTGTACAAGTAGATTAACAGAGTAACATCTGGACTTCTTTCTAATAACCCCACCCCCACTGCATTTCAACTTCAGAGATAAACTACTGCATTGGATTTCTTAGAACTTGCATTAGTATCGTGGATTCTTTTCTACCGTCAAAGGAGACTTTGAAGCATAAAGCAGCAGTTAAGGTTGAAGAGAGGTGGTTAAAGAAGTTTACACACAAGGTAGAAACAAGGAGGCTTATGAAGAATACAGAGTGTGAAGAAGGAAGCCCTAAAGGTAGCTCAAGAGGCTAGATTTAAGGCTTATGATCACATGTATAGCAAGTTGGGGATGAAAGATGGAGAGGATATTTACAAACTTCCCAAGTAGGGAAAGGAAAAGTAGAGACTTGAATTGTGTTAATGGCACCAAAGATGATGGGGAATCAAAGAGTTTTAGTAAAGGAAGATGAGATTGATGAAAGATGGACCTATTTTGATTAACTTTTTAATGGAAATCATGCTAGGAATTGGGGAGAAGTTAGTAACAATATTGAAGTTAGAAATCGTAGATTTGTACGAAGAATTAATATGACTGAGGCTTGCTTCCTTCCAGCTTGTAGGCTTGTTACCTTCGCAAGCTCTGCTCTGGAAGCAGCTAATGCCTATGTCAGCAGGTTAAGAAGGTGGGTCAAGGTTTAAGGAGCCTAATGGTCAGTCAATCACTCGTCTAGGGCCTTCCTCGCGGGCAGGCAACTCTTTCCTTATGGGCAATCCCAATCACTTGCTGAGACAAGCTCTTCTATTTCTGCACTGCTTCTGGTTGATGGCTATTATGCCTCTTCCTGCTCTTTTGACTTCTTTAACTCATCTTTGAGCTCAAACTTAAACTCATAAGCAAAGACTCCTATTCCGGGTAGTTTTTTTTATAGTCCTTTGCTCTTTACGAACCACTGACTTGCTCATTCACTCACTTGGATTCAGTCTCGTTCTCAGCCTTGTTCGATTGTTGATTATTTCATCAATGGTTGGTTAGATAGTCGTGGTTTGGTTATTAACTTGGAGTTGCTTCGTCTACTTCCTGGCATTATTCTTCTTTTTTGGGTGTTAGGGAGTTGCTCAGGTGGTGTATTGTATTGTGGTTGGTTGCATAAGTTGATTCACTCCTTCCTCAGCATTTGTTGATTGGTGGCATGAGAAAGGGGCATTCGATCATGGGAAAAGATGTCAATGCAACTCATTATGCAAGTTATGAATTCAAGGTAGATGGGTTTCCTGATTCGCCAATCTTTCCTCCAGACTCATCACTAGGGTGATGCTAAACTATCTTCTAAGGGTTGATACTGGCATTTAATAAGGCTTCGATTTAGTGGGATCTCCCTTTAACATATTCACTCACAAATTTCATTAAGGAATGCTTCTTGGAAAAACAAAACCTTTGCAAATGGTACCATTTTGAGCAACTGGACTGGGTGTGACGTCTTGGCATAATATGGACCATACCCTTTTTCATAGCCTTGATCAGCCAGATGAGCTTTCTTACTAATGATAAAAGCCTTTGGCTACAAGCCGTTTGTACCTTTATATATTAAAAAAATAAAAAACCCATCTTGTATTTGATCTTGTAAGCTGAGTAGCTCTTTCAACTGCCGCCTAATCTCCCAACATGCTCAAGAACTGAGAGCCCCGCCGCCCAGGGACTGGACGGCCGGGGGGAGATTGCTAATAGAAAGAAGATAGGCCGGATCTGGATTAAGAGAGGTTGACCTAATTTCAGAATTAGCAATGTCTTGCCCAAGTGAAAGAAAGACAGGGGACCCAACTCAAGTTTAAGAGGCGAGCAGCAAGTTAGCGGAAGCGAAAGCACACTCCGACAAGCCACAATTCTCATGAATAGTCATTGTGACCTCGAGGCTTGGTGTACAGCAAGAACCCACTCAGAGTGACGAGATCTTGTATGACTAAGTTTGGCCAGGACCCACCCTATTACCACCCCCACCTATCCTTACTAAGGTAGAGAACCATTGTAATGAATGGATATTTTTTACATATAGCTATCAAACCATATGGATGAAGGTAAGCAAGGAAACAACAAGGACATGGCAGATAAATCCACACGCCCACCCTTGACGCGCCAGGGGGAAAGGGGGGCGGGAGGGTGTTGACCCATTCAACTTCATTTCATCGGTTCAGACTTATGAGATGGAGGCTCATGGCGCAAACTGAGGGCAGGGAAGGATGCTTTTTCATTCTCTTAGATCAAGGAAGACTGCAAAGGAGCTCTTTCATTGAAGTGTCTGCCGCCTGGCCTCAGGAAGATAAAAGTGGAAAAAGTTGTGGGATCTAATGGAATTCCTATTGAAGCTTGGAAGTGCTTGGGTGGTGTGTATAAGATGGTTGATCAATCCTTTCAATAAGCTCTAAAGTAATAACAAAATGCCTGATTAGTGAACAATTCTTATATGCAAGAATAAAGGTGATATTCAAAGTTGCCGAAATTATCATAGGAACACCGTAAACTTTGGGAGAGTGGTTGATTATAACTTACTTGAAATAAAAGTGTCAAAGAATCAATTTCGTTTTATGTTAGGAAGCAGAAAACCTATTATATCAAGGAAACTGATCGAACTGCATTGAACTGGTTGATTTCAGTAGGTTTTTTTTTGGGTATTTCAGTTTTTTATTTTTAATGGAATCACCAAAATATCAGTTTGGTTGTTGGGGAGAGTGATTGCTACTCGACATAAACTGAACTGACTAAATTATCTGGGAATAGATTTCGAGTATATATGTCGTGTCCCAATTAGCTTCACATGGCAAAGTTCAAGAGGGATACGGTCCATATGGACATACCTGTACGAGTACTTAATTCCTCTGCTGCTTGTTATCGGTCAAAGCTATAGTACTTAATTGCAGTTCCTTTTGTACGTTGAATTTCTTTTAGGCTGGGGGGGCTATGTCTTTGGTATTGCAATATACAAATCTTGCAATCCTGTCATGGCATGCCACTCTAAGAAATGTTTACCCTTAAAGTATGGAATTATAGTGTTTTACTATCCGGCCTGCTGTTTCTGATTTTTATTGCTTGCAAGTGGGATGATTTACATTAGCAAAGGAAATATCTGCATAAAGTAATTGCTTTGTACCATGGATATGTGTGTATTTATATAATACCCTGGGATTGTAACGTATAGGGTTGACTTTTTTTGTTATTTCCACTGATAAAACCGTGTCTGCTAGGATGGTGATTTCATGATCTTCCCAGTGAATTAATTGCATAATAGTTCTACTTGGCCATCAGAAGCCTCTTTTCCTTGGATAAACATTGCAAATTTGATTTGCTGCAAGAATATAGACATGTTCAGTTTGTCATAGTTGGATAATGTGCAATATACTAACCTCCAGAGACTAATATAAGTATCTGACTTAGATAGACAGTGAAAATTCAAAGAAACAAGTGCCCTTACATAGATGAGCCGTCAATTTTTTGTTATGTTATAATTTTCTTTATTTTTTCTCATTCTTACATAGATGAGCAATGTATTAACTTCATCTTTATTAGCTCTTGCCTATTGCCTCTAATGTATGCAAATCTTCATCAGTTGTATTGTTTTCAGCAGAGCTCACTGATGCTTTTTTTTTTTTTTTCTTTCTAAATTAATTTATCAAATGCAGCGTTCTTAATCTTCCACAATGCCAGTACTTGTCTACCAGTTCGGGTAACCCACATCAGACCAGCAATTCTGCAAGCGCCAAAGAAGATTCTGACGAAAAGGCTTCTATACAGAGGTACTCTATCTTATGTGGAGTTTAGTTATTGCGTTGGTTTGCAACTCATCATGCATATATATACTTTGATTGGTAAGTTACATAAGCACCTGGTGGATCTTGAACTTACAAGCTCACACTCCATCCCATAAGAATGAGGTGGAAGAAGCGTCATTTGAGCCAGAGTATTGCTACTTTATATAGCTGTTCGTGGAACCAGACTTGGAATTACAATTTTATCTTGTCATGTATTGAGAAGAAACTCGATATTGTAAATTAACTCAACTGTAAAACTATATGAGGATATATATTTATACAGGTAAAGCTGTCATCCAACATCCTTAGTGGATGCTAGCATTCTCAGCACTTTCCTGTACCAGAGTTACTCTTTAGCATTAACAATGTAGGCTTCATATGGTCTTTATGTAACGTCATTGTCACCAATATGTTTGGTTGAGAAGGGCAATAGAGATAATAGACCGTTTTTCTTTTGTTGTGACAAAATTACTGAAGTACCCGCTATTTTTTAATGAGGGGACTATTGTTCCTAGAGAAGGGGGCACAATATTGACAACTAGGTTAGCAAAACCCCCCTCCCCTCTTTTTCCTTATTAAAGAATTAATTAAATGATTAAATTCATCAATATTTATTAATTAAGTTTTTTGGATAAGTGGTGATTCAAAGTAGAGGTCCTAAATTTGAACCATAATTCCACAGTTTCCTCTTACTTGAGTCAAATGTTTTACGTGTTGGGCTTCACTTATTGAGGGAGAATTTGAGCTCTTACATGAAAGAGAATGTTAAAGTATTAATTAAATAATTAAATTTACTATTTTCTATCCGATTAAGCTTTTAGGATAAGTAGTGAATTAATATTCCACATGCAAATGAGTCAAGAATAAGAATTGAGTAATCTCATTGTGGTTTTCAGGTCCAATTGGAGACCTCCAATGAGGAAAGGAAGTAGAGGAGGAGGCAGAGGAGGAAGCAGGAAACGTGATTATACTGAGGATGATGAGTTGGATCCTATGGACCCAAGTTCTTACTCTGATGCTCCTCGTGGTGGCTGGTACATTTACATATTTGATTCAAGTATTCTACTATAGACATTCCCACCCCCCTTCTGGGATGTGTTGAATAGCAGTAGATTTGGCATGTCCCTGGAGAAGTGCCCAAATGGTTAATGTCATCTAATGTTTATATGCAGGGTTGTGGGCCTAAAAGGAGTGCAGCCACGAGCAGCTGATACCACTGCCACGGTATGCTTTTGCTTGATGAATTTATTTTCTTTTCCTTTTTCTTTTTTCTTTGATCAACAAGAGATGGAGCTGAATGGAAAAATGGATCATGTAGTTTTCTCTGTAGTTGGCAAATAGCACTTGAGACTTTTTTGAGTTGAGTGGGTCTGGTCATGTCTTCTAGAGATATATTCCCCATCTTCATGTATATGACAAACATGTTGGCAAAGAAGGTTATGTTTATTTATTTATTTATTTGTGTGTTTCAGGGTCCTCTCTTTCAACAGCGTCCATACCCATCACCAGGAGCAGTCTTGCGAAAAAATGCCGAAATTGCTTCACAAACAAAGAAATCGAGTTCTCCTTTTGCACCTATATCCAAGAAAGGGGACGGGAGCGATGGACTTGGTGATGCTGATTGAGATTGCAGTGTGAGTGGAGTAAACTTCATTTTTGTTCTGGTTCAAGTGTGTAATACATTTGGCTTGTTTTACTCTGGGGAGACTCCAGATTTATCATTGTATAGGAGAATGTTTATGGAGTCTTCGCTGCAAGTATCCAGCATCTTGGCTGCATGCATCGAACAATCCAATTGGTGGAATTTGGTGGTTAACTAGGCATGTATGTGTTGCTGAGTTGGGCAGATCAAGAATTTGTTTTTTCGTTCTTCTTGGTAGGAGTTTTGTTTAGTCTTTATATAGTAGAAGATTATTTCCCAGTGTTAAAATTCGAAGGCTGCTTAATTGATTTTTAAACTGTAAATCAAGTATGTAACATTATGTGAGAGCTTACTGTACATCTGTTTGTTATCCTCTTCGCCCGCTAAAAGTAAGGAAATCTCGAGTTGACTGTAATAACTACCTTCCTAGTTGCTTGGGCTATGACACCAAGATAATCAATGGTTTTGGTAGTTCTAAGAAATTTTCTTCTGATTTATGGAGAATGTTTGGGTCTTGATCCACCGTGTGGGGGATTGTATTCTTTTGTTGATTATCATTGAGCTGAATCACGCTTACAAGTGCTTTGCTCACAAGTTCGACTCGTTCGTTTAATAATTGAGCTTAGTTAGTGTTCAAACTCGCCATTTATTAAATGAATCGACCTCGAGTTGAGCTTATTTGAGCTGAACCCGAGCTTATTTTTGAATGACTTAGTTTGTTTTTCAACTGCTCAAATTTATAACATGTGTCAATGTTACGTTATGCTTCCTTACCACTAATATGTGAAAGATCCATGTGATATATATTTTTTGTATACATGTCCGTATATGTTGACATGATACCTTAGGCCATACGCTGGTTTTAAAAATCAGAATATATGAAGACACATACATATGTCGTTTTTTTTTAAAAAAAAAAAGACTATTGTAATCCCTAATTTGCATGTCTCTTATCTTTTAAATGTTCTAATTTTTTAAGATCATTATATGCCTTGAGTAATGCTATTTAGTATACTCTTATATAACTGCTATACAACTTGATGATGTGATAATGAAAATCAGTTATTTAATCAGCACTTGTAAAAATTAAAAATTTATGGGTTGATTTATTTGTGTACAACAAATTTTGACTTGGGCGAATGAGTCAACAAATTTTAAGGGATATGTGTACAACAAGTTTTGTGGATCTGAGTTCTTACAGATGGTGGATGAGATGTTCCAAAAGAGGAGTTTGAATTATTTGTAGGGATTTCAAAGAAGATTTGGTTCAAACGAAACACAATGATTTATTGAGAGAGTTTTTTCACCCTAATAATAATTTGACTGGGGCGATTGAGTCTATTGAGGAGTACATAAATGCAAATTTGAAAGAAATTGACCAACCAATGGAAACTATGGGAACCAAATCAAATGGAAACCTCCTCTTGAGAGACAGTATCAGGTGAATTGGGATGCATTAGTATATACTAGTAATGCGCGAATGTGCATAGGCATTGTGGTGTGGAATTTCGTGGGACACATGATTGTAGCCAGAAGTATGACAAAAATGAGAAATTTAGAACTTGTTCTAATGGAGGTTTTGGTAGCTCTATTTAGCAAAGATTTAGAGCTCCAACATATAATTTTGGAAAATGATGCGCTTCAAGTGATAAATGCAATGAACTCTACATGACAAAATTGAAATAAATTTGAACAACTAGTGGAGGACACACGAGCGGTTATAACTTCGCTGTCTAGCTGGCAGAATTGTCATATTAGCTGAGAGGCAAATTCTGCAACCCATGCTTTAGCAAAAATTGTTGTTCAACAAGTCATAAATAAGATTTGGTTGGAAAAAATTCTTAAATGTATCTGTGATATTGTTGTTTGAGGCTTTGAGCAATTAGCTCTAATTTCTTGATTAATGAATGTGATCCAAATATTTATTCAAAAAACATAATGTATACATACGTGTAAGTTGTTTGCGTGGTAGTAACAAGAAAGCAAGATAATGGTAAGATTGAAGCACTTTTAAAATTTTAGGGAATAAATCAAAACAATAGATAATATAAGGATGAAATTAAAATCAGGACATTAAGTTCAAGACGAAAAAAAAAAAATCATCTTTTGACCTAAATGATAAAAATATAGGCGGTAAAAAAAAAAAAGGTTCATTTTCAATGTGAGAGGTTCAAATAAAATGTAAAAGAAAAGAACAACACCGGATCTCTTGTAGCTTTGTGGCTTGAATACCTTGTTTCAAGGATCAGGTCATGAGTTCGAGAGCTGGTGAGAGAGAGAGATGAGAGAGAGATTTGACACCATGAGGTATTCTAAAATACCTCTCTTTTTTATTTGGGAAATGTCAACAGCATTTTTCAAGAATATAGCTTTGATTTCTTTCTGTTTTCTTTTTTTTTTTTTTGAAAAAAATATTATTATTTTGTTTACAATGAAACTTTTTGTTGCAAATTCCAGTGGGACTTGAGGGGTCAGGTCCTTTATTCCAAGCCCAGAAAGTAGTGCTAAACTGCATGAGATTTGGATCAGGTATTCAATGGGCAGCTTTCAAGGCCCAATTAGGCTTGGAATACTTCCCTTCTCAAGTAACAGAAGTTATGATCAGATAGGGCCATTGGCTTGTGCTTATTTCTTGCAAGTTTTTTTGAATATTAATTAAATAATTAAAATTATTATTTTTAATTAGTTTAATTTTTAGAAATAAGTGATGATTTAACACGATATTAGAACAAAAGTTTTTAGTTCGAATACTGACTCCATCATTCATCCCAATTTCAATTTAATATTTTTATATGCTAGATCTCACTTACTAAAGATGAGTTTGAATTCATACGTGACAGACAATGTTAGAATATTAATTAAATAATTAAATCAACTATTTTTTATCAGTTTAAACTTTTAAGATAAATAATAATTTAATATGACATCAGAACAAATATCATAAATTCGAACATTGTTTTCATCATTAACTTCTCGTTTCAATTAAATATTTTACGAGTCAAACTTCCAATAATCCTGAACTATGTAGTTGGGTTGCACTAATTTGTACACAATATTCTTTTATAACTCAAAACAGTTAGTTTCTTTTCTTTCGGTCCAAGAAATTCACTTTCAAACAAATATTCTGGTATTAACTTCTTTAACATATTCTGAAGGGACTATTATTGAACATTTGCACCTAAAAGCGAAGACACCATGACCCCATTTTCCAGAAATAATTTAAAAGAAGGGAATGAGATGAGTGCAAGGGAATTCTTCTTTTTCTTTTTTCTTTTTTCTTTTTTTCTTTTCTCTTTTCGCCCCCTTTTTAACCCTGTTTTCATTCTTTCTTTTATTTATTTCTAGTGTTAATATACTTTTCTTCTACTAAACGCATGCAATCCAATGCTCTTTCTTCCTTTCTCAGTACAAGAACTTTTAATCCAGAGTACTTTATGCTTTAATTGATTGATTTATTTATTTATTCCAGTCTTTTTTTTGGGGATATTAAAATGAAAAACCAGGAAGCAATTGCACCCATGCATGCAAAGAACCTTCCTGCCTTTCTCATGGCCACACCCACACGGGTCCAGATAGCTAATCTTTTTGGCAATTAGAAATCTTTTCTGTACCATACAATTAGATCCCGATTTTCATCGATTTGCTTTTTGAATTGTTAGTAATTTAAACAGTAAATGTGAAAGAGTATTTATGGAGTCCACATATCCAAACAAAAAATTATAAATTTTTTTTTTAAAAAAAAAAAAAAACTTTTTGTAAAATATTTTCTGGCATGAGAAAGCATAGAGGCAGATGCCCATTGCTCCAAGTGTATTATAAGGAAGATAATGAAGAGAAGGATAGAAGAAGAAATGACTTTTTAGTTGACTTGCTTTGTGGATTTTTTGTTGGAAGCAAAACATTGAGAGCCAGTATTTAGTAGTACACAAGAAGCCAAATTGAAATGTCAAGTCATTCTCAGCGAAGTAAATGTTGGCCAAGGTCCTGGCATTCCCTCGCAAAATCCAGGAAAGAGGCATCATTCAGAGCAATCAAAAAGTGACAAGGAAAATTTAATTTCAAAAAATAAATAAATAAATAAAACACAAAATAAAACAAAACAAAACAAAAGAAGGTGACAAGAAACTAAAACCTATATAATGAATGTGTGACTCACCAAACAAAGTGGGTCCAACACGTATCTTTACATCTTATCACCGGCTTCGCCGTATGAAGGGTGGTCACTAGGTTTGATTGAGAATCTTTCGTATTGTTTTTCAAAATACAAAACATTAATAAACAATTCAAAATATAAAATATTTAAAATTACTCTCATATTTACATCACATCGTAGCTAAAAAGTAAAATATATTCTCCTTTTAAAAAGTATTGTCAAACAAACTATAAATATACTTCTACTATGATTATTATGGTTTTAGAGAAAAAAAAAAAAACAAATCATTCTTAAGCATGTTTGAATATTTTACATGCTTTGAGGATGGGTGACCAAAGAGTCCAAAGATGACCTATTAATTAGAATGACCCTTTCCCCTTTCCCTGACGTATATCAGAAAAAAAAAAAAAAAAAAAAATTGAAATTCAAGCCTTAGGGTTAAACACACTTAGATGTTTTCTAAATTTTATGGCAAGTGGAGAATTGATAGGTTAAATTAAAGAGGAGTGCTACACTTAATTTTTATGCGTTTACTTTCAAGTGTTTATTTTGTTGACGTGACAATAAAAATCACCGGTAAATGGTGAAATTTTTTTTTAACCATGTAAGAAAAATCTTATCTCAGTCTCCCTAATCCTAAGCCAACATGAGTTGACATGATCCAAAGCGTCCAAACCAATTGACAAAAGACAGCTCCGACACGTGGCCCTAATGCGTGCGTGTATCATGAGGATGCCGTAGGACGTGGGGAGTCCCAAACCTAGGGTCGCCCATAAAAACCTTGAAACCGCTTTCCTCGTAATGCCCTGTTTGCATAGGTTTACTTTTCTTTTTTCTTTTTTTATTCATATTTATTTTTGCTTTTGAAAAGTCAATGCGTGACCCACAAAGATCTTGGTGATATCAAGGGTGCCATTTTATAAAATTATAATCTTGGATTCTCCCGACCGTATTCTGATTGATGGTTGCCATTTTCTATTTTCGTAATTAAATTATGTTATATGAAAAAGCAATAAATGTGAAATTCTCCAAATTTGCAAGCTAGCTACTAATATGGTAAATATTTTCCCCACAAAACAACAAGAACAAAAATTAAAAAAATAATTGATTTTTCACAAACAAAATAAAAAAAAAAAAAAATAAAAAAAAATGTTGGACAGCATAAAGACTCCCATCACCGATAGAAATTGTACTGCTCCACAAACACGCCTCACGAATAGACTTTGAATTTCTTCACAAACGTTCCGTTAAACGTGATTAGCTGCTGGTTTGTTGATTGTGATCCAAACTCTAGCTTGCGGACGGGACACATGAACTTGTTGGTATTTGATCAAGCTGAGACATCTCTCTTGTAGTCCTTTTCCGAGTCTATCCCTCGCCCACCCCATCTCATTTATCATATGCCGAAAGGGCATATTTGATATGCGGGTTAAAAGTGTAAATTGAATAGCTATTTTATTTGTTTGATTACTTTATTAGTGAGAGGAATATACAAGGTAGTGCATAATGAAGAGTTTAAGTCTGTTCCTGAGTTCTTCAGTTTATGCTATTTGAAATAAGAAAATAGCATACATCATAGGTGTGATTTACTCTAGGAAAAGAGGTTCTCTTAGAAATTTGTTGAAAATTTTGCATTTAGACCCAAGGGAGGAATAACTACTACATAAGAATATCATCTATTCATCCAGTGACGGACCTAGTTAAGATCAGGAGGGCCATGGCCCCCCTGGTTTTGAAATTTTTTTTTTCCTAAAATTTTGCTTAATTTTTTTTTTTCAATCATATATAACAACTTTGGTCCGGTTCAAATTTTTATAGTTTGTATTGGGCCTCTCATATGTAAAGTAACTGAAGCGTGAATAAAAACTATTTTGGATAAACATCCAAGAACATTGAAGTGATCCTCTTCTCTCTATTCTCTCCTCTCTCTCTCTCTCTCCTCCCTCTCTCTCTCTCTCCTCTCTCTCTCTCCTAATATATATATATATATCTAATATATCCAATGACTCATATGTTCTTCCCAATTGAAAAAAGAAAAAGAAAAAAGAGCACTACAAGTGTGGGCCTTGTAAGTGTGCCACAGGCCCACATCACTTGCTTTAACAAAAAACCTATTATAAATACATCAGAGATAAGAAAAAGAAGATTGGGATTAATGTGCGGAGAATGTAAATATAGTATTGTTAATTGTAATATTGAAAATATGTTCACAGATATTTTAAGTGTAATTATGTTAGAAATAAAGAAAATTTTCTTTATGTAGAAATTTGGGTCTATCTGATTGCTTAATTACTAATTTGTAGTTTTATTTGTAACTTAGGTTTGTTAGTTGTGTTCCTCCTTATAAAGATTGTTTGATCAATGAAATTTACAATTTTCTTTTTTTTAAAAAAAAAAAAGGCCGGGGGGGGAGGGGCGGGCGGAGGGAGGAAATAACTACTTACATAAGAATATCATCTATCCATCCAGTGACGAACCTAAGAAGTTAGACCTAGGACATGCCCCCCCCCCCCCCCACCCCGGTTTTTGATTTTTTTTTTTCTAAAATTTTGCTTAATTTTTTTTTTTTCAATCAAATATATAAATGCTTGGTCCCGGTTCAAATTTTTTTTAGTTTTATTGGAGCCCAAACTCAAATAATCTCTAAGATAAAGATAACTAGAGAAAAGCGAAGAAAAAAAGTATAAGAGAAAATAAAATTTATAATCAAGAAACAAATATAAAGAAGTGATACAAGAAAATATATATATACTAATGACTTATATGTTCTTACAATTGGAAAAAAAAAATACATAGTGGTCGGCCTTGTAAGTGGTGCCACAGGCCCACAACACTTGCTTTACAAAGAAACATATTATAATACATTAGAGAGAAAAAACGAGATTGGGATTAATGTGCCAGAGAATGTAAATAATTATTATTAAATTGTAATATTAAAAATATGTTTCAATGGTTTAGTGGCTATGCCCCTCTCGATTCAAAGTGACTCCCTTAAATTAGGGGGAAGATATTCAAATTCTAAATCTTACATTTTATCTGGTTTTGAAGAATCTTTTGTTTATTAAAATGTAATCGCAATTATGCAGTTACTGAAATCAAACCGGTGTCAATAAAGTGAAACTGTTGCATCTTATCCACTACACCAACTGTTCTTCCATGCTCATCTATAACCGAATATATCTTTATATTTTTTATTTACACTTCAATCTCCCTCCATAAAAATTATTAATTCCATCCCTGTATCCATCCTCCAAATATCTCTCTCATCCCTCTCACATCGGTTTGTCCCTATTGCTCATATCTTTCTCTTTTTGTATATTTGAATTGGATTTTCACTGTTGTGGGGTTGATATATGCAATTGACGTCTTGCTCATCTCCTCAAATTGATTTAGACTTCATCAATATTCTCTATTTCTTTTTTGTTTTTTTCTTTTCTTTTTTCTATTTGGAATTCCTTCAATAAATTTTCAGAATTCCCCACCAAGCTCTCCTAGACACTCCAATGGGCCTTGCATCCTACCCTTTGTTCTGGAACATCTCGATGAAATTAATTAATTTTGTGATAAAAATATTAAAATGTATCCATGTACTCTAGTTTGAGAACTCTGATATAGCTTATAAAATAATTGCATCCTCTAAATTGGTATGCACCTTAAGCTTACGAATTTAATGAAGAAAATAAATGTGAAACTAGAATTAGAGCTATGTAAATTGGCACTATTAAACAAGATTATGATTCTCGTTAGGTTTCTTTTTTTCTTTTTTATTGTATTTGCAGCATGAGAATGATGTTTAACGTATGGTTAATAATTTTTTATACAATTCGCAAACACAACATAAAATTAATAAGTTATGATTTTATATAATTGAGTTCGTTTAACAATAACTTAACTCATAGGTGAACCGCATAATTTGTATAAATTAAATTGGATTTTTTTTTTTTTGGTTTTCTTACAACTAAAAAACAAACCTTAAAAGGCTAAAATTCATATAAACTAATATATATATATATGTGTATATATATTGCATTTAAATTCATATACAGGTTGAAACAGGTCGTGTATAGGTTAACCTAACACAACTTATTTATTAAATACATTATGTGGGTCGGATTGTGTCGATCCAACAGAACCTATTTATTAAATGAGTTATACGGGTCGTGTCGATATCAACTACTTATTTAAATGAATCGAAAAATTTGATCTATTTAATTAAATAAGTCGCGTTCGAATTAACCTGTAAGTTAATGTTATCCAAACCCAACACCCTAGCATGAATTGTCCGCCCTAATTTAAAACTACTTTTTTCGAGTCTTGAAATTGAAAAATTATTCTCACTTGGAAGCTTTTGTTTTCAATACAAATTTATATGCAAATTTATGATTCAGTACGTAAGAAAATTCAAAAATTTGTCTTGTTTTTTTATGAAATCCGCACTCGGTACAACCCCAAAACATATCGATAACTACATGGATTTTTAAAATTTAGAATTCAGATTTGAGTGGAGCTTTCTCGCCTTACGTTTTGCAGCAAAAGTCCTCAGAAAAAAAAAAAAAAAAAAAAGCCCTCATTTTGTTACTTGAAAAATATTAAAAATGAAAGAAATGCCAAAAAGACAATTAAAAATATTACAAAAGCCGAGGGAAGCGGGTAGACTGTAGACATAAAGCTGAGCCGAGTGGAGCCGATGAAGGAAAGGACTCAGCTTAACTCAACGACAGAAGCTTTCGGCGTCAAGTCAAGGCTATCTGCACTGTTTTAGAAAGGCATCACTCCGCGTCAGCCCTTCGTCACGCCACGTAATCCTATTGCGTCACCGCTGGCGCCTTATTACAGTTTTCATATTCTTTTTATTTTTTATTTTATTTATTTCCCCTTCTAGAAGACTAGAATCCCACCCTCTACACGCTAATAATCTAATCCTATCTATCCTGCGCCATCGCTTCCGGTTTTGTTCTACCATTTTGATTGGAGAAAGAAAGTCCCGAGAAGGTGCATGGACAGACTTTTTCGGACTTCAAAAATCCAAAAATAAAAAAAAAATAAAAAAAAAAGATACTAGCAATTTTAATAGGTATTTTATTGTTTGTATAGAAATTAATGTGATTATTTATTAATAATTCTGAAAATTATGAACTAGTTTATTGAGTTTTTGATAATTGTTACTATATAATCTTCACTAAAAAAGAAAATATTTTCTTCAAAAAAAAAAAAAATTCATATGTAGTGCCGTTTTATTACGATGACGTCCATGGTTCCAGAAGAAAAAGTGAAGAGGGTACAATTGGATGACTTCACAGCAAGTTGACGCAAAATTGGAATGGATGAGTCAATTGAAAATATCAATAATATGACGTCGAGTATGTCATGACACACATTGCGATTCAATCACCCAATGTTTTCATCTAAGCACTTGCCTTCTCCCCTAAACAAAAAAAAAAAAAAAAAAAAAGTAGAAAAAGAAACATTACCAGTACCACTTTACTGATTTTTATGAGGAATAAAATCAGACATATTTATTTGCGAATGGGGCTGCTCCATTTTGAAAACTTTTAGGTTATCCATCCACCTTGCCATAGGAAATTTCCCAATCTCTCTCTTTTTT
>FXXK01002669.1:25377-36861 GCA_900184695.1 Betula pendula
TTGGAGTAGCCTAGGTTAAAAGCACAAGCCTTGAGCCTAAACGACTAAGCCTACAATAAACTATGCACTGTGAACACAACTAGTCCAAAGAAAAACAGATACTTGAACCATATCAATAACACAAACTAGCACAAAAAGGAGTTCTCATGCAGATCCTATTCACACGCTAACAATTACAGTTTCTTAATGATAACATTAGACAATTTTTTTTTTTTTTCAATGGAGAGATTAAGGTAGATTCATGGTCTTGCAGGACAGATAGGCTAATTGCCATGACGTATCTCACTTGTTATTATTCTTGCCCACAAAGGTTGTTGAGCTTGTTATGCTTCATCATAAAGAGCCTTTTCAGGCCATTTTCTCTACGGAACAAGTAACCATCCCTACTTGAGCCACTGTAACCCCCAATAAATCACACTATTATGGAGTTGCTCCAAGTAAGTGTTCTTAGCTTCTCAAACACTCTGTACTATACAGAGCCAAAGTAAGTTCAGGTTATAACCAACCCCAACCATAGAGTGGCTGGCCATGACGCTGTCTATAAGCAATACCACTAAATCAACTCAATTCATTCAACTGAGAAGGACACATATTCATAAATTAATCTTTAATTGCATTAAAATCCATGACACACCCAACGTCCCTGAACAAAGAGAAAAAGCTCCAAAGGACATTTATTTAGATGTCCATATTATTTCATTTTCAACCTGTTTAGTTAAAAATAGAAAATCCAGAGGCTATCAGCCAGCTCCCAAGAAAGTACTTTGAAAAATGAAGAAATATGAAATGCAGAAATTTCTCTAGGATTTTTTTTTTTGGGATACGAGTATCCGGTGTCATCCTTTGCGGCTATCAGCTCACCATAAGACTTACCAAGCGTGGAGGCCAGAGCCTTAGGATCAACTGACTAATCCATGCTCCAATGCCTCGCATCACTCTCAGCATTGAACAATTGAGCCACGGGTTTCGCCCGAGTAACTGGCCCCAAAAGGGAGCTTGCACCTAGCAAGTCTCGAACATGATACCTACGAGACAATATTCCCTAAGACCTCAAGCCTCGACCACTAGGCCAACCCCTTGGGGTTCAATTTCTCTAGGATTTAAATCCATATAACAAGGTTGTAATACTCTTCCACACCACCACAACCAAACTACCCAACCAAAATTAGGACCATTTGCTAATATGAATACGTCAAATTTCTTTTTTATTTTTCTTGTGGTAAGGGAGGGGGTGGAATAAAACATAGAATCTTAACAAAAAAAAAACCCACAAGTCATTAAGGGCAACAAATAGAAACCATAATTGTCATCAAATTAACAAGAACCCCAGAAAATCTCTCACAAAAGGGTATCAAAAATTCTGAAAATTTATAGCGAAGAGACTCACTTGCAGCCACCGTTGGTCGTAGAGCACACGATATCGTCCCCGCTGGGGTGCACCGCAATTGAAACGGGATCGCCATCCACTTGCTCAAGAACGTACGTGGTCTGAAGCAAGAACAAAAAAAAAAAAAAAGACACACCGAGTCAGATAAATTCCATACCCATGTTCCTCCGTTTGGTAGCAGAGAAAGCAAAAAAGGAAAAAACTAAGCTAATAAACCCCATATAGTTCAAAATAGGCTGGGTTGCGTCAACGGTCAACGCAAACCGTTACGTTTAATTCAGAAAAAAGATATTTACGAACTCAAAACGAAGCGTTTGACAGAAACACATTGGTTTAAGCTTTAGAAAGAGACCAGAGGAGAGGAAGACAGAGAGGCGGTCTTGGGATCGAAGGAGAAGATCTCGAGCACAGAAGGAGAGGAGTCCCCACCGCTCGACTTGCCCAACACAACCAGATTCACTTTCTCGGGCCTCCGGATCCACGACCCGCACGTCACCGGACCCTGCTTCGACCCACCACCCTCCATCAGGTTTTGCAGTTCAACGACGTACGAAACCGTCGTTGGAAAACAGAGTTAGAGGTAGAGAAGAAAACAGAGTTTCTCTTTTGTCCTATTTTTTGACAACGTTATATATATAACACAACAGGGTACAGGTATGTTAAGTCGGATTTTGTTAAGTCGGATTTTGTCAAGGGGTATTCGTTTGAGTAGTTTGATTTTTAATTAAGGTATGTTAAGTCGGATTTTGTCATATGTTATGGGAGTAACGTTTGGGCACACTTTTTTATCGGGATAAAATTATTTTCCTTTGTACTAGTTTTGTGGGGATCACTCATTGCAATGGTCCCACTTTCACTTATTCTAGAGGAAGAACAAGTGTTACCAATCATTCCTCTAAGTTATGGACCTATGGTTACCCTAGGACCTATGGTTACCCTAGTAATTAACTAAAAGAATTAGTAATCCACTTCGAAGGGTCAATCCTCCAACACAAGGCTTCGAGCAATTGGCATGATGCCCTTGTTCATTGATTAAAATGAACTTAACACGTTTATCAACATGCTACGAACCACGACTAGAAGAGTTTAGTAATTTTGTTTTTAGATCGTTAGTAATTTGGGCCGATAATCTCTACAGGACTTATACATTTGAGTAAATTTCAAGCTTTGAACAGGTTGGCTCAACAACTTTTTCTTATTTGTTGTTTAAATTGTTAGCAATCTAAATAATAAATTGTTCAAAATATGAATCGATAAACACAACAACACAAAAATAATGGCCCATACAACTCGACCGGACTTGCAAAATAAATGCAATGGACTTAACATAACTTAATAGAAGGAGCATTTTCCTACCCTCCTGTCCATCTTTTGATAATTCTTTTTCTTAAAACTATGGATATAATACGTAGGCATTTAACAAGTGCTGGTTTACATATAGTCAGATTAGGATTGATATTGAAAAAAAAAAAAAAAAATAAAAAAAAAAAAAAAAAAAAAAGAAATGATAAACAAGGCATGTCCTCAACTTAATAACTACCAACTTAACCAACTTAAAATATCCAAATGCCAACCAAAAACAGACCACTTGTAGCGCAACACGCATCCTGCCTAATCCACGAAGCCGCCTTGTTCAACTAAAAATATCGTCTGACTTCCCCTCCGCCCTCATTAATGAAACGAAAAACAAAAAAAACTAAATAGTCTGGCCCTGAAATTAATTCAACCGTGGCATCTGACCGTGAAACCATGTGCAATTCAGTAAATCACTGTACCAACATACCATTTGACCTAATAGGGGGGGTGTTAGAGTTGTCAGAACATCTAAAACAATTGCATGTCGATTGTGACTAATAATTAAACCAGGTTGAGTATAGGACGGGTTTTCAACCTTACCCGTTGTATATAGGGATGTACGTATAGTATTAAATATTATTTTGTTTCTTACCAAAGTAGTTGACTATAAAATAGGGTTGACTCCGGGAAGTTGAAAACCCGCCGATCTATATCAACGGTGTTATCATATACTATAGTATATATCAATGCTATGGGTTTGGTCTCTTCAGCAATGCAGTTATTGTTGTAGGAGAAAATTTTTGGTACTGAAATGGAACTAGTCAGTGATGTATTTTTTTTCGCTTCTTTTTCTTTCGACGAGATTGAATGAAATTAGGTTATGTTTGGTACGCGGAATGACTATTCCTTGGAATAGTTCTTATTAAGAAAGGAATGAGTGTAGTGAATTAGTATTGTAATAGTTATTCTTATAGCCATGATGGAATGGTTATTCCATCAATTGAAGGAATAGTCATTCATTTTAAATTTAAAAGGAATAGTTATTCCCCTCAATAAATGAATAGTTATTCCTTTAGAGCCATCGGAATGGCTACTTGCCAATCTAATGCACTACATTTATCTCTATTCTTTATAAAGCTATTCTCTGGAAATAGTCATTCCACCGTACCAAACATATCCTTAATATTAAAATCCAATTAAATCTTAATTTAAGCTATTTAAAAGAGTAATAAAGAAATTAAAAATAAAGGTGAGTTAGCCCCTTTGTACAATGGATTTTTTTTTTAAAAAAAAAAAAAATTAACTCCTACCAATGATTTGACTTCACATGAAAGGAGTACGTACACAATAAAAAAATTCTGCAAAAAGAAACAAATATTGCAGAGTCTTATTTTCTATTTGAAGTTGTCTAAAAAATGAAATATGCTGTATAAGTGTTTGAATCGTCTCCTCTGTATGCTTTCAATAAGGGCGTACAAACCATTGCCGCAATCGATTTAAACGGTATCACATTTTTAAGATAATCGTAATTGATAGTTATGTGTTATTAGAGGTTTAATTATTAATCGGTAAGTTAATAACAACTTTTCATAAAAATTCCAAAAAAAAAAAAAAAAAATTTAGCCCCATAAATTATTGGCACTATTTCATTATTTTTTTTATTAATTTCGTTAATGAATTGTAGGCTAAGACATAATGTCCATTTAAAATGTTCTTGAACCTCGCGGTTGGGCTTAATGCCAAGACCCTTCCTAAGACACGTTCTTGAACCTTGCGGCACAAAAGCCCAGGCCAGGCCCAGCACCACGATGCGGATTCTTGAGATTGATCAAGGCTTGACCACAAAAATCTTGGGATCCTCATATCAACGATATCCCAAGGTCGTCCTGAAAGAGCATGTGAGAACCCTCGCGAAAATATCCCCAATCTCAGATATTTCGAGGTGTAAACACCCCAATCTCAAATACATGGAGAATATTTCAGATACAGTATGGTAATCCCAAGAACACCACCCCATCCCAAGAAAAGAGGATTAACCAATGCAAATGGACTAACCAACTGGCTTATAGAAAGGACAACTCAAACCAGGTAAAAATGAGGATTCTCTGACATACTTTAGAGTTGTGATTATTATTCAAATACAATATTTTGACTTAGGCATTGGAGCTATCTCCGCCGGCACGGTCCAACAAGCCTCTTTTGCCTCCATTGCTATCTTTATTTTGCAGGCTCAAATCTACTCGATCCGAGTGTTCACTAAATCGAAAACTGTCCTTAACAAATTGAAATGTTCAACAAAAGAAGAAAAGAAACTACAGCACCGCTTCCATGATTTTAGTCTTTAAGTTTATATAATATATATATATATATATACTACTATATATATATATATAGTATATATATATATATAAAACCAGTTATATTTACTCGGTTATTAACTGCTTTTTCAATCTCTATAATTGGTCAATCGCAATCCGCTTAAGTGGTTATCCAATTACGGTTATTTTGCAGTTATGCGTTAATAACCACCTGTACTTATACCCCATACTTTCTAAGAAAAAAATGGATTAAGATTTGTAAAGAAATTATAGATTCTCAAATTACGCTATTTTTAGGCTGTCCTTATATCAAATGACTTGAAAAATTACCATATATAAAAATATGGTATGTTTGATTCTTGCTCCCTCTAGTTGTAAAAAAGTTTTGAACCAAAAATTGTATTGGTTTTATAAAAGATAAGCGTCTCTAAATTTTTTTTTTTTTTTTTTTTTTTTTTTTTTTTTTTTTTTTTTTTAAAAAAAGGCTTTTTGGGATAAAAATTCTTTTTGAATGCCTTAATAAAATGTCACATTTTTAATATGTTGTATTTTTTAAACTGTTCGATGAAAAAAAAAGGCCTAAAATAACATAATTTGAGAAAACAACGGTATAAGAGATCATTGTCACGAGAATTGCAACACGTGGAGTCCTTTTTTTTCTCTCTCTCTAGGGTTTCGGTGGGATTTTAGAGGAGAAGACCTGTTTCTTCAAAGTTCGTCAAGAGCTGTGAGGGTTTTTTCATGACTATTTGTCTGATTCTTACTGCTGAACAAGAATGGCAATGGGGAATATGGCAGATGATCTTACGAAGAGGTGGGAAAATTTCTCACTGTCAGAAGAGGAGAGCCTTGAAGTTGAGATACAAAACGACGCCTTGGAAGACATTGTAACAAAAGGCAAATCATGCCTTGTGGGAAAACTTATTGCGGAGCGTATTGTAGGCAAGGATACTATCCGTTCCACTCTTGTTAGGGGTTGGAAGCCGGAGGGTGCTATGTCCTTCAAAATCCTGGGAAACAATCTGTTTTTGGTTGAATTTGAGCGATTTTGGGACAAAGCACGGGTTCTGGAAGGGAGGCCGTGGATTTTTGAGGATAATCTATTTGCTATGGAAGATTTTAACGGTTTGATTCCACCATCACAGATGGATTTCGAGAAAGTGGCTTTTTGGGTTCGAATGTACAATCTGCCTTTGGGATGTATGGGGAAAGATATGGGGTTCCAAATTGGGTCCTCTGTAGGTGAGGTGGAAGAGGTGGAGACGGCGGAGGATGGCGTGGGCTGGGGTGAATTCCTAAGAGTTCGTATCAAACTGGATTTGACCAAACCCCTCTCAAGAGGGAGAATCCTGAAATTGCAAGGCAAATCCTTGTGGACTGCTTTCCAATATGAAAAAATACCGAAATTCTGCTTCAATTGTGGTGTGATTAAGCATGGAACAAAGGGGTGTGTGAATGGAAGGGTTCGTCGGTTCTCCGGAGAAGAAACAGCACAACAGTATGGTTCTTGGCTGAGAGTACAGGAAAGGCGGTATGGGGCAGGGCGTTTCCGGATCGGTGGTGACGCTGCGGCAAATCCCTCAAGTTTCACTGGTGGCGGGACAGAAAATTCTCACCGGAGGGAGAGAGTAGGGCGGCGTTTCGACAACTATTCTGGAGAAGGAAATTCCTGCGACAATCCGGCGGCTCCCATGGAAATCAATGAAGGCGGTGTTATTTCGGGAGTCGGATTCTCCGGCGCACATCAAGGGCTCTCAAAGGCACCCATTGGAAGCTTTTCCCGAGCATTCAATGGAGGCCTCCCTGCAGAAGGAAAAACAGCGGGATTCTCGCGCCACAAGCCGTTGGAAGGAGTTACAAAAATGGAGAAGGTGAAAACAGAGGGCGTAAATCACGGCTTCTCTACGCTAGATATGGAGGCTAGTCCTGATACAGTTGTGATGGAGGAAGTGGAAAGGGGAACGGCTGGAGTGAAGGCAGGATATGCTATTGCGTGAGAAGGCATTTATGGGGATATTGAAGGAAAATAGCAAAACCTCCGGTTCTCAGATATTGGCTAATAAAGCCATTCCAGCTGTTGCTCTACTGGAGAATCCGAAGGGGGATCTAAATGGCGTGGAGCCAGGGAACAAATTGGGCCATAAATCTCCCTAACTTTATGACGTCCCAGTTGAGGGGCTAGAGGGCGTTTCAGTAAAAGTACGAGAGCCTACAATTATGGATAAAATGGACCCTACTTTTCGTAGGGAAACGGCTGCATTGAATTCTGGTGGATTTTCAGGAATTTTCAAATCAGTCCCTTTGGTCAATCAGCCCTCGCAAAAAGTGGTTTTTAATGCTCGAAAATCACCCAAGGGTACTTTTGGAAAAAAGAATTCCTGTGAAGGCCTGCTATCCCATGTGACTCAAAATGCAAATAATCTCATGCACTCTGACTCCAAATTTGGTCCCGAAAACTCAGATGGAAAAGCAGGGGTCCCGGGCAAAGGATGGAAGAAAAGGGCTAGGGTGCATCTTTTGGCACCGGAAAATGATAAAGCAACGACTGTGGTACTGGGCAAAAGGAAGGTTCAAGAGGGGGGATTGGATTTTGATGAGGATGGCAGCAGCAAAAAAGGGAGTCGGATGACAATGCAAGGGAAAGACGGTATTCAAGTTTTGGCGGCGGCGGCTGATGCACAGCCCCGCCAATCATTATGAGTGTTTTAAGCTGGAACTGCCGTGGGCTTGGAAACCCTAGGACAGCTCGTGAACTTTGCCGTCTGGTGAAGGAAAAGCAGCCCATGATGGTTTTCCTGATGGAAACCAAATTGCCTAATTTTCAATTTGATTCAATAAAAAATAAAATTGGTTACAATGGTTTATTTGTTGTGAATAGTGTTGGAAGGGGCGGTGGATTGGCTCTTTTTTGGAAAGAAGAAAGTTTTGTTACCATCCAAAATTACAGTCGTCGCCATATAAATGCTATAATAAAAAATCCCGACACTGGCAAGGAATGAAAATTCACAGGTTTCTATGGGCACCCCGAGACTGCCAAGCGTAAAGAGGCATGGAGCTTGTTGCGACATCTGACAACATATTCCCCTAATGATTGGCTTTGTGTGGGGGATTTCAATGAAGTTATTGTTGACTCAGAAAAATATGGCGGTGCTCAGAAGCCAAGGGGTCAGATGGAAGCTTTTAAAAATACTCTAGAGTACTGCCAGCTAAGTGATTTAGGCTTTTCGGGGCCAAAATTTACTTGGTGTAATCATCGGGACGGAGCTCATTTTACAAAAGAAAGACTAGACAGGGCGAAAGCTAATAATAGGTGGTGTGATCTCTTCCCCGATTTCAAAGTTGAGATTTTGGCGGCAAGAAGGTTAGACCATGCGCCTTTGTTCTTATCTTTTTTTACATTTGGCATTCATACCCGAAGGAAGAAGCGCCTTTTCAGGTATGAAGCATGTTGGGATCGTAAGAAGGTTTTTAAAGATGTTATCAAAAAGGTTTGGAAAGTTAAAAGCAGAAAGGATGAAGCATGGGGAATTCTGAAGGAAAAAATTCAAAAATGCCAGCAAGCATTAACCTCTTGGAAAGGGGCAAATTCAAGCCAGACAGAGAAGTTAATCACTCAAAAAACAAAATTACTGGAGGAATTGCAAGATGGTGATGGTCTTCTGGACTTGGAAAATATTCACAATCTCCAACAGGAGGTCAGTGATCTGATGGAACAAGAGGATGTGATATGGCAACAACGGGCAAAGGAAAACTGGCTGAAATATGGAGATAAAAAGTCCAAGTATTTTCATGCTTGTGCTAATCAACGGCGATGAGCAAATCTTTTGAGCAGTGTTCAGGCTGAAGATGGGACATTGTGCTCCACGCAGGATGAAATGGAACAGGCCTTCAAGACTTATTTTCAAAATCTTTTCTCCACCTCCCACCCAGCAGGTGTGGAGGGATGTCTTTCCGTACTACCTACCAGAATTTCAGCAGAAATGAATGAGCTATTAATTCAAACATTCACCAAGGAAGAGGTGTGTTCTGCACTAAATCAGATGGCGCCTCTCAAAGCCCCAGGTCCAGATGGTTTTTCTGCTGATTTCTTTCAAGAACATTGGGCATCTATAGGCGAGGAGATATGTGCTGCAGTGCTTGGTTTTTTTAAAACATGGTATTTGGATAGTGATATTAATTCTACATTTATAGCCTTGATTCCAAAGATTAAAAATCCCACCTCCGTGACGGAGTTTAGACCTATTAGCCTTTGTAATGTTGTTTATAAGATTATTTCCAATATTCTGGCGAATAGGTTGAAACGGATCCTACCACAGATTATATCTCCAAACCAAAGTGCATTTATCCCGGGGCGATTGATATCTGACAATGTTCTTGCGGCATACGAAACTCTTCATTCGATGCACACAAGACTATGGGGCAAGGAGGGATATATGGCGCTGAAACTTGACATGAGTAAAGCGTACGACCAAGTGGAATGGAATTTTTTGGAAGCAGTTATGCATAAGATGGGTTTTACCCCACAATGGATTGCGCTCATCATGACGTGTGTCAGGTCGGTGAATTACTCAATTCTAGTGAATGGTCAACCTGTGGGAAAAATTATTCCTACTAGAGGCATCAGGCAAGGGGATCCACTGTCTCCATATCTTTTTATCCTATGTGCAGAGGCTCTAAGTGCCCTCCTTCATCATGCAGAACGATCGGGTTATCTGTCAGGAGTCTCTACTTCTAAACATGGGCCTCGATTAAATCATTTATTTTTTGCTGACGACAGTCTCCTTTTTTGTAAGGCAAATGCGACGGATTGGCACAGGTTGTCTCTTATTTTGGATCGATACTAGAGGGCATCAGGTCAGAAACTTAATAAAGCAAAAACTGCCATATTTTTCAGCAGGAACACTAGTCAGCAGGCCAAGGATATTATATTCCAATTATCTGGCATCCCAGCCACCCAGCGTTTTGACAAGTATTTGGGTTTACCGGCTCTTGTGGGTAAGTCGAGGTCACGAGAATTCCAAGGGATTAAAGACAGAGTATGGAAGCGATTGAATGACTGGAAAACAAAATTTCTATCTTAAGCAGGAAAAGAGATTTTGTTAAAAGCTGTGGTCCAAGCTATCCCCACCTATAGTATGAGTATCTTCTCGCTTCCGAAGGCACTTTGTCGCGACCTCAATTCCATGATGCAGAAATTTTGGTGAAGCCATAAGGATAATTATTCCAAGATCCATTGGATGAGTTTGGAGAAGATGGGATATCCTAAGTCAAAAGGAGGGATGGGTTTTCGTGATTTACCTTGTTTTAATAAAGCTCTCCTGGCCAAACAATACTGGCGTCTTTTCCAAGATCCTAATGGTTTGGCAGCTCGCATTCTCAAAGCCAAATATTTTCCCCGAGATTCGTTAATGGAAGTGGTGCTATGTAAGAGACCGTCATTTGCTTGGCGAAGTATTTGTTCGGCTCGGGATCTTTTATTTGAGGGTAGTCTCTGGAGAATCGGGGATGGGAGTACGGTCAAGATTTGGGGCGACAAATGGATGCCATGTCCTACATCTTTTTATGTGCAATCACCAAGGAGGATTTTGGCTATTGATGCCAAAGTGGCGGATCTAATCGACCCTGATACCAAATGGTGGAATTTGCCCCTTATCAATGCAGTTTTCAAGAAAGAAAAGGCAGCTATTATATGTNGAAGTGGTGCTATGTAAGAGACCGTCATTTGCTTGGCGAAGTATTTGTTCGGCTCGGGATCGTTTTATTTGAGGGTAGTCTCTGGAGAATCGGGGATGGGAGTACGGTCAAGATTTGGGGCGACAAATGGATGCCATGTCCTACATCTTTTTATGTGCAATCACCAAGGAGGATTTTGGCTATTGATGCCAAAGTGGCGGATCTAATCGACCCTGATACCAAATGGTGGAATTTGCCCCTTATCAATGCAGTTTTCAAGAAAGAAAAGGCAGCTATTATATGTAAAATCCCCCTTAGTCGCTATGGACAAAAAGACGTCATGTCTTGGCGGGCAACGACAACAGGGGAGTTTACGGTTCGTAGTGCTTACCATTTGGAAAAGGAGAAACATGAGCACTCCCGAGGTGAAAGTTCTTCAGGTTCAGGCAGTAGTAGAGTATGGACTACCATCTGGAGACTACGAGTTCCGAACTCAGTCAAAATGTTTCTATGGCGGGCCTGCCACGACATCCTCCCCACCAAGGAGAATTTGAAAAAGTGAGGTATTGTGACGGAATCTACTTGTAATTTTTGTCACTTGGAAGGCGAAAGCACTATGCATATTTTATGGAATTGCCCTTCATCTAATGATGTTTGGGGGGCATGTGCGATGAAACTACAGAAGTGCACTATAGGAGGAGATTCCTTTTTGGATTTACTGGAAGGGTTGATTGACAAATGCAATGAAGAGGATTTAGAACTCTTTGGAATGATTGTGAAGAGCCTTTGGTTTAGAAGAAATAAGGTGTC
>FXXK01002670.1:0-17822 GCA_900184695.1 Betula pendula
TACATAGCTTGCTTACGTTACGGTCTCATAACTATCTTTAATGTAGATGTCTTGGTCGATATAAACATACCGTTCGTAATAAGGCTGCACCGGAAGGTTCTATTGCAGAGGGTTACATTATGGACGAATTGTTGACGTTTTGTTCGCGTTATTTAGACAATGCGCAAACGGTCCACAATAAGCCTCCAAGACACCAAGATGAGTCCAAAGGTGCGAGCAAGCGGATAAAACTTGATATGATGACCTTTGAGCAAGCACATCGATATATTTTATTCAATTCCGATGACTTCCTACAACTTCGCAAGTGAGTTGCATTACTAAATACGTATTGTACGAATTTAAATGCAATGGAAAGTATTCCCCATATATTTTATGTTGACGTGTAGGATGCATATTGATTTGCTAATGGAAACAAACAATATGGAGCGGACATCGCATCAACAGTTGATGAAGCAACATAGGGACCAATTCTGTAGCTGGTACAAGTCACACGTAAGAATAATGTTCGTTTTAATAATTAAGTGTCTATAAAAAAACATTATGAAATCATGTGGTTGATAAGGTATCCAAATCACAGGTTGATAAGTTGGACGGAGCTGCTAGAATGGAAGTTAGGCAGAAAACTAGTAAGTCATGTCAGAGGCCCAATGCTAGATGCTGAGATATAAGCGTATGTGTTAATGGGCTTTGTACCGAACTTGGATGTTGAACAAAGTAAAAGAAAAGTCAAAACAGTGGAGTGTGTGTGACCACTGAAGACCGGCCCCACCTACTTACGGTAAGCCTAACTCGCAATAATCAGAGGTTAGTACCTACGACTTGACGCTGACGTGCTTTTTAAGTGCGATTGGGCGACATTCAACCGAATACAGGGATACACTACAAAATTTAATATCAATATTTTAACCCAAATTGTATGAAGTAAAATTTATATTCATATTTTCTTTGGTCCAAGTCTTCTTGTTATTACTATTAATCTCAAAAATAAGTTTGAAATTGCTAAATAGTCTTTCTTTTCTTTCCTTTTTTTTCCTTACATTAAACTGGGATTTTATTCTGCATGTTTCTGTTGATTGGATAGTTTTTTTTGTTTCTTTCTGTTTTAGTTTGCATCATTTAAATTTTGGAATGCTTTATCACCATTATTCGATGCGTTATGCTTTTTTCACGCATTAACAGCTCTGCAGTATTTGAAGGCATTCTCATCAACTCCAGTACAAAGTGAGGCATCTTTCTTTTCTTTTACGCTTTTTTTTCCTACATTACCTGGGATTGTTATTCTGCATGTTTCTGTTGATGGATACGTTTTTTCTGGACTAGTTTGCAGAAGTTATTGCTTGCTAAGAATATAATTTTTGTGTATTTTAATATGTATGCAACCAAATATGACCATTGCCGAGGATCAGCAGGATGGAAATTGTGAAGCTACAGTGTGGGTTTTTCCATGTTATTAGGTCCTCCCTTTTTCATGGTAGCAAGTTGACTTGATTAATGTAGTTTGAATATGAATTTTGAACTTTGAGTTATGTAATTTGAAATTTTAAAATATGTATGTTGGATTTTAATACTTTTAGATTTAATTATGCATTTTAATTGCGAAGATGTATTATGTATTAGGTAAGTGGATTTGAATTATGTAAGTGGAATTTGTGGTTTTGGATTTGTGAAGAGTGTATGTTGTGGATTTTGGAAGAGTGTATTTGTGTGGGATTTGTGGATTTGTGGATTTGAATTATGTATTAAGGATTTTTTGAATATTATATTACTACTATTTAAAAAAAAAAAAACAGGGATCCCTGACGGTTTGGGGCAAAACCGTCAGGGAATTGTCTGACGGTTTGTCACCAAACTGTCAGGGAAAAAAATCCCCGACATAGTTTTTTTGATATATTGAAACCGTCAGAGAAAAACCGTCAGGAATTGATTCCTGAGGGTTTTTGACCTAGTTCCTGACGGTTTTAAACCGTCAGGAAACACCTATTTTTTTGTAGTGTTTATGGGCTTAAGCAAGCCCCATAGGCTTTGTTCTCTCGACTAAGCTATAGTTTGCTAGACTTAATCAAACTCTTCCTTGTACTTTTTGAAGAAACGAAACCTAACTCGTTTTTGCTTAATATATGTTGACGATATCATCCTGACAGGGTCCTCACCATCTGCTATTCGCCTACTTCTTGCTGATCTCCGCATGGAATTTGCAGGTAAGCATCACGACCCACTCCATTTTCTCCTTGGCGTCGTTCAAGGCACGCCTTTAATTTTCATAATGGTCTTCTTCTAACTCAACATCGGTATATAGTAGATTTACTACAACGGGCCCAAATGCATGAATCCAAGCCCATTTCATCCCCCAATGATGACTTCAGCCCATAATCTTTCGCTATTTGATGGGGACCCTTTTTCAAATCCTACACTATATCGAAGCGACGTTGGTGGCCTTCAATATTCAGCCTTCACTAGGCTTGATATTTGATGGGGACCTTTTAAAATAACGTGTTTTGAAAAAAGTACCTTTTAACTTGGAATTTAAAAAATATGTATTTTTTATGTTTTTAAATCACAATTTTTAAAAAAACAATTTTAAATGATACATTTTTTGTGATTTAGTTTAAAATTACACTTTTGTCTATAAAATCGCAATACCAAATGCACCCTAAGCCATTTGTCTCTACCTGATTTGCTCTTCTTTAATCCAAACTCAACGTCTATCCTCTACCGTTGAGTTTGATGGGCGTGTTAAGGAAAGTGGATCAAGTAATAATGCCAAAGATTGTGACCAGCCAAATTCTGATCAAGATCATGATCTCTACACCAAAGGAAAGTCTTCAAATTCACCATCACCAAATCTGGCACCACTCTCACTATATGAAAAGTGAATAAGTTCTTGGTCAATATCTTTTGTTGAGAACTGGGCCTGGAAAGATAATGGCCCATCTCAATTCTTTGGCCTGGCCTACTAACAAAGGTCGGAATCCTCATGAAGGGTCGTTCCGCATCGAAGGCTATTCAAAGGCTAGGGTCGCTTAGCCTCTGAAGGTTCGGTAGTGCCCTCGAGAAACCGAACTGCTTTGATTTAGGGTCGGTAATCATAATGGGGCTTGATGGAGATAGGACAAGGCTTAAGAAGACGTGCATTTAAGGAGGCCGACTTCGAGTCTATACCCTCGCGTATCTCCAAAACATGCTAGCCCCAGGATGTGATGAATATGACGCGTGAACTGTGATTTGGACACTGTGGACCAATGCCCGGTCGATATCTGGCGCATCTTTGACTAACCAATACAAGTGCCAGATAAAGTAAGAGAAGCTCAAGGACCCACGGTATTGCTCCCATTAAATGAACATGGGGGGTAGTGCTCTAGGAGAAAAAAAGGGGGAAAGCTCGCCTATCAGGTATATAACATGACCGAAATAAACACAGGATTTTAAGTCAATATTGTCTTAACCAACTCTTGAGAAGAGAACTGACTTTGGCATCGGAGCTATCTCCCGCCGGCCATTCCCCGGCAAGCTCTTGTGTCTAATCTTTCTTTGTTTGCAGATCCACATGTCATTAGGTCCGGAACTGTCCCAGCATCTTCCATTTATAACTTATTGTAATACCATGAGTATGGGATATTGTGACACCTATTCTCAATAACTTAGAACATTATATATATATAATGTGCAGCGTACTCATTAGTCCAGAAAACAAATTCTAAGGGGAGCTCAGACTGTGCAAACATGCAAGCGTTTAAGTTTTAGGTGACCGTTAAAAAAAAAAAAAAAGCGATAAGTAAATAAGAAACAGAAATGATACTTACGATCGTAAATCCAGTTTTTCAAAAACACGAGCTGGTTCCCACTGGGGAATGTAGAAGACTTGGAAGCCAATGCGACCAAAGGGGAGGAATCATACTTGTTCGGAACAATAGCAGCACGTGGGCAACGTCGGAGCAAGTGCAGAGCAACATCTATTGTGTTGTCCCGTAGAGACAGAATTAATTATTCAATATTTCAAAGCATCGGACAAAAGAAGAATGAATAATTGAATGTAGAAAATAGGGTCCTTACCAAAATTATTGAGAAGTATGAAGTGGGTAAGAGCCGTGGAACCATCGATGTCGCTTAATGTTTGAGATGGGGGCCAGAGAGAATAGAGATATCGAGCCACTTTTATATTTCCATACTCTAGAGCCGTTATAAGTGGAATATTATTCGAATTGTCTGGGATGTTAAGTAAGTTAGTGTTCTTTCTAAGCATGCATTCTACCATCCGAGTATTTCGTAGAATAACATTCCGCCGGGCTAGAGCTGTCAAACCATCATTGTCTCTTATTTCTAATCCCTCTGCCGACATTAACTCCACTAACTTCTCCACAATTTCCGTATGTCCTGCAAAAACAGCCAAGTGAAGAACAGTACCTCCATCGTTTGAAATTCTTGCACTCTTTGCGTCTTCGTGGCGGCTAAGGAAATCGTTTGCAGCAACCCAGTCACCACGATTGATTGCCGTACGTAAGGGCTCATACTGAAGGAGGTGGTTGTTTATACTGCCTGCCCCTCCCAAGCTTCCTGTAGATAGAGTAAAATGAGTGAGTCCAAATTTCTCATAGCAATTAACATTCCATGAATTTTCTTTATTTTCTTCTTTTCTTCTTTTATTCTTTTTTATTTTTTTCAATTTTTCGGTTTTGTCAAGCTTTAGTATTAACTTAGAGTGCATTTAGGATTGCATTTTTCGTAAACAAAAAGTACGATTATAAACTAAATTGCAGAAAATTAATATTTTGGGATTGCGTTTTTTAAAATTTTAATTTGAAAAAGTATAAAATTTACGTTTTTAAATCGCAGGCAATAGGCATTTTTTTGAAAACGCACAATTTTTAAAGTCAAACTACGATTTTAAAAGTCAAATTGCATTTTTAAAAATCACATTTTCAAATAACATACTCAAACAAACCTTATTACCTAGAAAGGGCATGCAATTCCTTCTAACTTTTAACATCGCCATTGGATTTGTGATAGATAACTATTGAATTTTGATCTAATGGTAATTTCAAAAACTACATCAATTTTGAGAGCACACAAGAAGAACATGAGTCTTTCTTCTAGCATTACTCAAAACATTATTATTAACATAGTAGGAGGTTTGGGTTAATGTCGAAAGGAGAATATAGCTAAAATCGGACCAAGATTATACTAATAATAAATAAAAGAGAAGGAGAATTTTATTGTATACTAAAAGATTACAAATACTCTTAATTACTAATTAAGTTGTTGGGTGGCCTGCACCATTGGAGGTCCCATATAGTTTTTTACATAAAAATATACCATAGATGTGGAAGCAGCAATTTGTTGTAGCTTATAACACACGAATCAAAACATGAAGTTATATTGATAATCTGGTTAGTTATATTCTCTTATTCTGATCACATTAGGGTTGTCCAACCTAACAATTTGGGTTTGGAGTGACCTCTCTAACTCACAATTGACTCATAATTAACCTAATTATCTGTTGGAACTGGTGTTTAAAACTCCAATTGATTATAAGAAATTTTTGATGTAATGAATAATTGTTGTTTATTCCCTGATTTGATTATTGAACATTGGGCATATTCATTAATGTTTTATATAGCATATATGTGGTTTTGTATATTTTCATGTTATATGCATGTAAAGGTTCCTAAATTACATTGTATTTGACTATGGTGTGAGTAATGTGTTTTATCACATTGAAGATCATACTTAAAGGGTCCTTATAACTTATTAAAAATATTGTTCGTAGTTATAAATGGAATCGGAAATTTCATCTAGAGTATAACATGTCAAGCTTGACGATTTGTCTTGATCAGGTGAAGCAGGTGGGCTTCAGGTTGATATGTTTGTATAATATCAAGGTTAAGAGCTATACACTAAACGGACCGCGTGAGTCATCATTCTTTCAAATAACTGTTATAAATAATGATATACGTGCACGATGACTTATGACTATTACTCTAAATCCTGAGAAGTTTGTGAACCCATATATAAAGTGTAGATCACTTTGATGTATCAAAGAGTGAGACCTACCAACAGTCAACAATTCTGTACATTGGGCGATCACATGTAGTATTGTGGATGATCTTTCTTCAAGAAAAAAGTCCAAGTCTTTTGTAGGTGAACAAAGCAATAAGAAACATTCTCCTTGTTTTAGGATTTAATAAGAACGTTTATCCTAAAGCTCAGACCTGAGTGTTTCAGTGGTATTTAACTGAAATTGTTATGTACAAGGTGAGAAGAATCTTACAGGATACATTGAAAAAATCATGAGGTTTAAATTCGAGTACTCAAGAAAAAGAGGTAGTGAACAAAGTGACAGTTAATAAACTTTGGTTTAACTACGGAATAGTTCCATGAGGAGTAATATGTATTTAATAAATACGTCACGAAGGATTAATTGATTAAATCAAAATATGAATTAGAATGCCCTCACATTTGTTTAGTGAAATCATTTGTGATTAATAGTACAGTGTGATGAATTATTGGATGACAAGATTTCACAATACTATTGGAGCTAATTGTATTTTTCCTTTAGGTTCCTCTTTAAGCTGATGTAAATTGACTAAGCTACTATGGGCCTCAGTTATTATTTATTTATTTAATTAATTAATTAAACATGGACCTATAATTAATATTCAACAATGCTTGTTTATTTTGTAAAAGTATGGGCTAGAGAATTTAATTCTTAAGAGCCACTATTTGGAGAAGTTTGGGCTAAGAAATTAATTCCTAAATACAATCCAAAGAAAATGAACATTGGGCTAAATAGATAAAACACAAGTCCATGCAGTAAATAAGAAAGACTCGGCTAGGGTTAAAGGCTCATGGGGAGCATGCTCCCCATGGTCGGCGGCTACAAGGGGGAATTTTTTCCCCTTGTGACCGAAATCCCTGTCTTCTAGGGAGTTTTAGAACTCTCTCTTTCATCTCTTCAGTAAAGCAGACCTAAAATTATAAATAGAGGTTCATACAGTAGTATTATTCACAAGTTGCAAAGAGAGTGCAAGAGTTAGTGAGTAAAATATACTAGAGTAAAATTTATTTTCTCATGCTTCTAACTATTCTTTTTAGAATATAATTGTGAAACCACACTTATAGCCATATTCAGTTATCAAAAAGAAGATTTAAAGATTCAATCAAGTTTTTAAAGAACATTGTTCTTCCTGTTCTTCGCAATCTTCCAAGTTCATTATCAACAAAATGTAAGAGCAATTTAATTTAGAATCATATAGCCCAATATGCCTAGGAGAGGCCGAAAAAACTTGTAAGTGATTCTATCTTGTGCTTTTATTTTAAGATCCAACCATGTTTTTCTTAAAGTTAAATTGATCCTAGGGGATGTTCGTTCATCCCCAAGCTTCTGCTGCATGCAAATGGTTTTTTCTGCATTCGATCCCAACAATTGGTATCAGAGCCAACTTCAAGAAAATATGGTTGGATTTTCAGCACATATTTTTCGACTATTGCATTTTGTTTGTGTTGGGATTTTGTTCTCGCAACTTCGATGAAATTGATTGATCGTTCTTCAACCTTAAACATGTTTATTAACATATAAGCATCTAATCTAAAACGTTTCAAGTCAATAAGAGCAAGTTTAGTATTTTATTTATTATTTACCATTCGAAACAATGTTGCTATATGTTTACAGCAAGAACTGCTGTAAATCCAAATTTTTTGTGATGCCTTAGAGAAGCTCTAAATTATTTGGAGATTGTTTTCTGCATGAAAAAATCATGGTTGACGCAATGGAAAAATTGGATTAGGGTTTCGAATTTTTTTCGAAAGGTGTTTAGTCCGTTTTTCATTCATCGACAGATTTTGAAATTTCAAATTTCCAGCAACAACAGTTTTGTTTTAATTTTTTCACATGACTTGTGAGTGCTTAAAAATTAATGTGACAATTGATTTCGCATCTAAAAGGGTTGATTAACTCGTTGCTAAAGTCGGATCAGTGTTTTGAATTTTTTCTAAACACGTTTTCCTAGGTTTCCTAAAGTATACCAATTCTAAAATTTTAAATTCCGGGAATACGTTTAAAGTTGTAGGATTTTCTCTCCGAATAAACATTGAAGAATAAATTGGGAAATAGATGCCCAAAGTTTTAACATGAATCTAAAGAAAGATACAGTAACTTCTTTTATTTTATTGGGGGTGAATACCATTGGAATAGCGTTATGTAAAGAATTTGTTTTATTCTTAATTCATATGATTCCAAAATATTAAACTAGGTTAATCTAGGACTACGCATCGGGACGGTTAAAAACAAGGCTGCCCACAAGGTTGGGTATTGAGCAGTTATTCAGCACAATACCTCGGGCGATGTCTATTTTGGCTATTCGGCCTAGTAGCTTGGGTGGGCGATGCTCATTTTGGCTATCCACCATATACGGGGGAATAACAATTTTGGGGTATGCAATTGCAGGTATTATCCATCAGCCCACATAACCCTTTATATATATAAAACAAATTATATATAATGTTAAAACGACTTCCTTTTGGCTTTTAATACCACAACGACATCATTTTTGGCAAGAAAAATGATTTTTCTAGAAACCCTTTCCCTTGCCTTTTCATTTCATTTTGGTTTAGTATCCCCATTTCACATTCTTTGTGTGTCGCATGTCTCTCAAATCACTCTCAAATTCTCAATTTTTGTTATCTCATCCATTCACCAGTTCTTCTGTTGAATCTCGTTTGCTAGGCACATCTCTCATTGTCTCGCATTCTCTTCGTCGTTTTCAAGTTTTTTTTTTTTTTATTGATTGATAAATTTTGCTTCTTTTTTTTTGGCTTTTTTTTTTCCCCCTTTCTTCTTAGCTCTAGTCCCGAACACGAAGGATCTGTGATTATTTGGTGGTGTGCTAGCGCTTACAGGTATGATATTGCAATTTGTTTATGGTAGTTTTCTTATGCTTAAAGGATATGTTTGTTGGTTCGATACTTCAATATGTGCTTGAAAGTTGTATATGTTTGATTCCAAGGATAAATTTGCAAGACTATACGTCCAGAACATAATGCGATTGCATAGAGTACCGACTCCTAGCGTGTCGGATCACGACACCCGATTTACTTCGAGATTTTGGCAAAAGCCTGCAAAAAGAATAAGGACCAACTGAAGTTCAACACTGCATTCCACTCGCAGACTGATGGTCGATCGAAGAGGACCATTTAGATACTTGAAGATATGCTTATGGGCATGTGTTTTGAATTTCAAGGGAATTAGGATATAGTATATTTCATTTATTGTGTTTGCCTACAACAATAATTACCATTCGACTATTGGAATGTCACCTTTCGAGGCACTATACAGATGTAAGTGCCAATCTCCCTATTATTGGCACAACGTGAGCAAAAGAAAATTGTTAGACCAGAGCTAGTTCGGGACACCCGAGACATAGTGGCACTCATCAAACAGAGGATGACGGCGGCGCAAAGTCGTCAAAAGAGCTAGCTACGTCGACAGTCGGAGATGGGAATCACAATTCGAAGTGGGGGTAAATTATTCCCTATGAAGGACGTAATGAGATTCGAGAAGGAGGGCAAGTTGAGCACTCATTACTTTGGCCCCTTTGAGATAAACAAGGGGTAGGCCTAGTGGCATACCAAGTTACTTTTCCACCAGATCTAGCAAGCTTGCATAACGTGTTCCATGTGTCGATGCTAAGGAAGTGTATAACTAAGTTGGACCATGTCATGGAGTATGAGCCGTTCAGATCCAAGAAGGGTAGGTCTACTATAACACCCCAAAGAATTAACCAATGTTAGGGCAGCCGTGATTAAGGATAATAAGACAAAAATGGCTGCTTTAGGCTAGATTGTTGGACTTTTCTGGCTCACACAAACATTCGTGTAAAGTCAAAAACGTTCATGTACATAATACACACCAATGTTTGTGTAATACACACCAACGTTCGTGCATGTGTCATTTTATACTGTTTATGTAATACCCCAAAAATTTAATCAAGGTTAGGTTATCATTGATTGAGGTTAGTAGGTTGAAAGGATTGCTTTAAAGTTGATTTTTTGGACTTTTCTGGCTTACACAAATGTTCGTGTATACAGTACACACATACGTTCGTGTAGGACACATATACATTCGTGACTGTGTCGTTTAGCACTGTTCATCTATGTGCATGCATCTGGTGTGTGTGTCAATGAATGACACACAAACGTTCGTGTAAAGCCACATACGTTCATGTAGCCCAGTTTCAGAGTTTATTCACCAGTCTTTACCCAGACGTTCCAGCTCTATAAATACCCTTCATACCTCGACTCTTCAGCATATTTTTGCCCTATTTGTGAGTAATTTTTGATTGTGTGTGTGAGTGAGGGAGATTCTTGGAAGGAAGGAGGAACTCTTGAGCTTTGTTTTTCAAAGTAGGGTAACCTCTCAACCTTAATTTATTTTCCTCAGTTTTGTTTAGATTTATGCCTTTATTTTTCATACTTTAAGTTTCTAGTTTGGAGTTATTTGTTAGGTTAGGGTTCTTAGTTTCTGACTTAAGAGTTTTGAGCTTTGAAACCCTAGATTCACCATGGTTTTGTATGGTTAAATGTTCCTTAGTTTGCATGTTTGTATTAGTCTATGTTTTCTGCCTCTTAGAGCCTTGTTGAGACCGTAAGGAGCACCATTGGAGGTTTAGAAAGGTTTGCTAAACCAAAACAATTTTTTGGTTGATATAGGAACATTTGTGACTGTAGCAAGAACATTCGTGTGCTACACATACATTTGTATCTCGGGCAGAATGACAATTTTCGCTAGTTAAGGCTTGTAAGTGATTTTTTACCTAGTCTTAGATTAATGGAAAAATCATTTCTTAGATTCGGAAGTCGAAGATCCCTTGAAAGACTATTTGGTTGACCGTTACGACACAAGTGAGTAAACTCACACGGATACTTGTTATTGTTATTTTCCACATAGCATGATTATTTTTTAATACAAAATGTGCATATTTACAACTCTCATAGAATGCCTATTTATGCTTAACTGTAAACTCTATTTGTGAAAATGACTATGATTAATAAATATAATGAAATGATGAGTTGTGAAAATCATGCATATAAAAGACAATGAAAGATTAATGTGCATCGTATGACATGATACACCATTTTGAGCAGAAAAATGGCCATAGGCTTACCATTATTACACGTTAACCCTATGGTCAAAGTTATTTATTGTTGTACCGTGGATCCAATGGTTATAGTTTTGTGACCAATGCACCATTCTTTTTGTGGGGTCATTGTCGCGGCTTTGCTAGTCAATGTGAGCCACCTGAGATTGGACTGCTAGTATAAAACATTATGGTTGTGCAAGGTCCGGGACAACGGGATTGTACTAGAAGTTCTTACGAAAACGTGCAAACTTTGCTGAGAGATGGTTAATATCTCAGGTAGACCATATTGTTTAACATATCATATATCCATCTAAATCATCATGTATCTTATATTTTACTACCATGCCATTATTTTATGAAACTGAACACATTGCATATTACTTTTGTGGTTTATAACTGAGTTCACAAGATGATAACATGTACACCATGTGTATTACTACTCATTAAGTCGTGGACTTACGCTTGTGTCTTTTTCACCTATGAAACATGTCTTGTTTTATAGATAGCGTAGACGATATCAGATCACTCAAGGGATACTATCCAGATGGAGGGCATTCTCAAGATGATTTTTGAGGAGCTAGACCCTGTTTGGCTTAGCAGAATATTGAGAGCTGGATGGGAGTCTCGTCGTGACATGATAGACATTGTCTTCATGCTCTACCTTTTGAAGACTAGGCTCTAATTACGTTGTTAGGATTTATGTTATGATCTGTTTAATCTGCATTTTGTTGATTATCGGCCATACTTTTGAGACAATGATGTTATGAAATGATGTTTTTATTCTTGTATATTATGATTGTGGGTTATTAGTTATTATCTCTATTTATATAAAAGGCAAGTCTTCCGCTGTAGATACTCTCATTTTCGAGAATGTCTGATCCCTGAGTTTTAATCTGGGAGGTTTAAGACTGGGAGATGAACCGCTAAGTCATTTACTAGTTAAATGATTTTTCCGGGGCGTTACAATTGGTATCAGAGCCCTTACGCTCTAAAAGACAATTGGATTAAATAAGATAGCATTAGGTAATGATCATACCAGAATACAGGATAGTTAGATTTTAGAGTTATCACTTGACTCTTTCTTCGAGACGGTTTTGATTCTGCTACTCAATGTAGAAGGTGCCGCCCCGTAGAAATCTGGCTACTAGAGCTAATGCCATGGAGTTAGGCAATCATGAAGACATCACCCACCTTGAGACTATTGAGATTCTGGTCCAAGGAGCTTGCAACCTGCAGGAGGCCAGGGTTGTACTTTGAAGAATTTATGTAGTCACAGTTTCGATAGTTTTGATGGGACATGCGACCACATCAACGCTGAGAATTGGCTGAATGATATGGAAGAACTTCTAGAGGCCACTAGATGTATTGTCATTAAGTTGTCTGGAGAAGCTAAACGGTGGTGGTAGGACAAGAAAGTGCTATTCATTTTGGAATTGGGATTAGAACAAGCCATCACATGGGAAATGTTTAAGAATGAGTTCAACAAGCATTTCTCTCCCAAAGTGGTGCAGGAGGCTAAGGCTAGGGAATTCATGGACTTGATCCAAGGAGGCATGACAATGACTGAGTATGCATTCCGATTTGTGCAACTGTTGCGATTCGTCACCTATCTCATTTCGGATGAGGATAAGAAGGCTAAGAAGTTCGAGAGAGGGTGGTGAGAATCTCTGATACATTGGAAAGAGGGTGGTGTAATGGATGCTGAAAAGAGATCACGGGTGGGTGTTTTTCATAAAAACAAACTTTTCAAATGACGAAATAATGGCAAAAGGAAAGTTGTATTTCCCAAACAGCCTTCATAGTAGAGGTGTGTGTGTGTGTGTGTTTTTTTTTTTTTTTTTTTTTTTAAGCAGTAATGAGAATGATTACTGTGATATAAAATATAAAGAATTTTGAGAATTTTTTGTATGAGAATGTGAAAAAATTATGTTTTATAGTGAATTTTTTTGTTTAATAGTAATAAAAACTAATTGATGTGATATGAAAATTGAAAAAAAAAAATTGTTAAAAAGTTATTGATGTGATATGAAAAATTAAAGTTATTTTTTACTAGAAAAATAAGAACGGTAAGAGGAGCAGCATCTCGTCTTATAAAGGAAGCTATGTGGATAATAAGTTTGGTCAACTTGTAGATTTGGTTAAATGAGTTTAACTCTACCATGATTCATTAATGCTTTGTTTGTTTCGGCGTAAAATGATTTTCAAAAATCATATTTTATATTTTTCGGTATGTGGTAGGGTAGAAAAACATTGTCAAACCGAAATCATTTTCGGTTGAACAAAAAACCTTCACTAATCACCGTAAATTAGTTATCATTTGTTAAAACTGTAAAAAAAATTTCGATTTTTAACTTCTCATTCTCAAATCTTCGGATCATAACCAAAATACCGCTAGACCCCCGCTGGACTATCTCCGAAACCCATTGGACCCAGGTGGGACTTAGCCGGGACCTCGCCGGGACCCCGTTGGGACCACACTAGGACCTAGCTAGGACACCATCGGGACCCGGCCGGGACCTCGCTGGGACCATGCCTAGACCCGGTCAGGACCTCGCCGGGACTATGCTGGGACCTCGACATGACTCGGTCATGACCTTGACAGGACCTGGCCGAGACCTCGCTGGGACCCCAACGAGGTCCTGGACGAGTCTTGACGAGATCTCGGTTGAGTCCCATCAAGACTCGCCGGGACATCGTTGGGACCTGCCGAGACTAGCCGGGACGACGAGGTCTCAGTTAGGCCCCGACTAGGTTCCGGCAGTGGTCCAGCAGAATCTGGTGGCGTTTTGGCTATGGTCCTGCAATTTTATCCTAAGTGTGGTTAAAACCCATTAGTACCACATTGATGCATGCTTTCTAACGTTTTTTCCTATTATAGTGTTTGTAACATGTGGGAGGATTGTTGGAGTGTGTTTTCCAAAGACTTTTTCCCTTGTCCCACATTGGTTAGAAATGAGTTTCTCTTCGGCTTATAGACACTTATGGACCTTCGTTAGTGTCTTTAGATATTGGGCCTAGTCTACATATTGGGCCATATAAATACCACGTTCACGCCCTGCCCCGTCTCGTCTCGCACAAGTGAAATCAAGTCCAGTTTTCTTTCAGCCCAATTTCTTTTTAGCCGTTTTATAGCCATTGTGATCAGCTTACTTTGTAAGCTAATATTTTAGCCTATAAGAGCTCCACCAGAGAGCATTGCATAGAGGCTAATTCCTCTATTGTCTTTTGCTCTTTCTATAACACGTTGAGCTCTAAAAATTCTGAGATCATTATCCGGTGAGGAACGATGAAACATCTTTCATCTTAGCCCTTGTGTTTGGAAGTGCGTTCGTAATGAATATAGACATTATAGGCTAATTTTAAGAGGTTGGGTATCAAGAGATCCCATTTAGAGAGAGAGTCACCTGGGTTATTTGATGAGGAGTCAGCTAGTATGTTTGATGAGTTGCCTAGCTCGTACATTGCAGCCAATTTATCCCAAACAATTTTGGCAGAACGGATTTCCCTGATCTCCGGTAGTATGTCCACCCCGCATGAAATTAGAATTGCATGTAAAGCTGCAGCATTGTTCTTTCTCCATGCCTTAAATTCAACTACATCGCCTTTTGGTCTAGGAGGTTCCGTGGTTTCTTTGACAATGTCCCAAAGATCTTGAGCCACCAAATAGTTTTCCATCCAAGCACTCCAATTCGCATAATTGTCCTTTCTAAGAAGTTCAAGAACAATTGTACTTGAGAGAGTATTTGTTGTCATTTTTAATCTGTCAAATTATGAAACATGTTAGGTGAAACTTGGAACAGATACAAGCCATATGGTATTTATTTCACACAAGTAAGTATTTATGATACCTATATCTTAGCTATGTGTGTTTCGGCTTTTCTATTTATACAAAATGCTTCTTTTTTTCAAGACTATATCAATATACCATTTAGGCATAATCGTAATTATACATTTCAATAGTTTTGATTTAAATATTTCGTACAATACCACTACAATTAATCTTTTCATAGGATCCAATAATTGTTGGCCGAGTATTAAGGGTCCATTTGGGATTGCGATTTTAAAAAGTGCGATTTTAAAAAATGCGATTTTAAAAAGTGCGATTTGAAGACGTGATTTTAAAAAACGCAGTTATGTATTTGGTAAAATCGCAATTTGGCCTTTAAAATTGCAGTTTAGCTTTTAAAATTTTACGTTTTCAAAAAAGCACCTCATTACGTGCGATTTGTTTTCTGCGTTTTTAAATCGCAATGTTTTAAAAATGCAGTTCTCAAACAATCCAATTTTTATAATTTGGTTTAAAATCGCACTTATTGTCTACAAAATCACAATCTCAAACGCACCCTAAATCGAATTGAAGTTCATTTTATTCTTAGCTTTATTACCAATCATATTACTTAGAAGACAAAATAACAGTCAAATTTCCACTCTTAAAGCAGGAAGACAGTTGGACTAAAACATCATGCAGGGAACCCACTTTCAAGACTCTAGCAAAGTGTATGCTTACTTCTCCCCATCTATCTCCTTTAGTCGTTTGTCTCTTAATTGTTCGTCGTTAAAAACGAAGAGCCGCCATCTTGATAATATTAGGACTGTTAAACTCATTAAATAGGAACCGTAAAAATAGTGGATTTTAATTCTTTTCTTCTTAATTACTAGAATGATGAACTAACAAAACCATATAATGAAATCAGCCCTTTTCTTTCCTAGACACTAGCATTGCTGGCGAATATCCAGCCCAATGCACTAGTATTGCAGGTGCTCCACGGCTTGAGGCGGTATCCGAGAGTGGGACTTGGGGTAGATTGGACATTGTAGGCTCTCTCGCACCAACATATTTCTTGAGGACCGAAATGTGGAAAACAAGATGCAACTTGGCTTCCTTAATTTCTTCTGAATTAAAATGTTTTTTTTCGGATAATATTTTTAAGAAAATCATTTTTCATGAAAATATTTTTCTTAGAAAACATTTTCCGACATTTAGCGCTTACAGAAAATTACAAATCTTTTTTATATTTTCAATCAATTATATTAACATATAAAAATTTAATTTTTATTTACACATAAAAAGATTTATATAATTTTTTTTAATATATTATATTAATAAAATCGCCGGACCACAGCCAAAACATCGCCAGACCCCGCTGGGACCTTGTTGAGACCCCATCGGGACCCCCGTTGGAATTTTGAAGAGACCTTGCTAGGACCACGTCGTGATCCTGCCGGGACTCCGTTGTGACTTGCTAGGACACCACTGAGGTGTGAAAATGACGAGGTCCCGGTGGGCACCTAGTGGTGTCCTGGCGGGATCCTAGTGGTGTCCCTACAGTGTCCTGTCGGGGTCTCGACAATGTCCTGACGATGTCTCGGTGAGGTCCTGACGATGTCTCGGCAAGGTCTTGACGATGTCTCAGCTAGATCCCGATAGTGTCCCAGTGGTGTCACGACCGGTCCTAGCGGGGTCACGATGAGGTCCCGATAGGTCCCAACGGTGTCCTAGTGAGCTCCTGGTGGGTTCCTAGCGGAGTCCCAGCGATGGTCCAACGGGGGTCTGGTGGTGTTTTGGTTGTTGTCTGAGATTTGAGAATGAGAAACTCAAATTCGAAAAATTATTTATGGTTTTAAAAAAGGAAAACCATTTTATGGAAAATAAAGAAGCTTTTTCGATCAAACCGAAAAAAAAATCTGTTAACTATTATTTTATGTCGCACCAAATACCGAAAAATATGAAAAATATTTTCCAGAAATAATTTTATGTTGAAACAAACCTAGCCTTAATTGAAGTGTGAACGTGAAAAGTGAGAAGTCACGTTTTTAATTCATGCCCTTTATTGCATTTTGGTTAAAGTAATGCTATTGAGTAATGCTACATGTCTAATTTTTTTATCCAACTCCATCCAACTTTGTATATGTGGACAAAAATGGCCACATATACAAAGTTTTTTAAAGAATTTTATTTTGCATTTGTAGGACCTATCTTTGTCCACATACAAAGTTGGATGGAGTTGGACAAAAAAAAAAAAAATTTAACATCTTTTAATTCAAAATTTTTATCAAACAACTTTTTTCAATTTTTTCTCACAAAAAATTTAAAACTCATTTTTACTTTAGATTACATCAATCACTTTTTATTATTAAACAAACAATAAAATCATAACAAAACTTTTTACCAAATAACCCCTAATGTATACTTTAGCGAAAAAAAACTTATATTTGTCACTGATACATGAGTTTTCAGGAACCAACAATGATGACGAGCTTTTATCGACAATGGAGCCACAGATTTTTTTCTCGGTAAAAAATTCTAATGACGAAAAGGTGAGGAGAATGGTGGCAGATAAAAGAATAGCATTTCTCCTGAATATTGGAGTGCAGCGGCAACAATTGAAATCAAGAGCTTTACAACAGACATAAATGTCTTTAGGTGGCACTTTGTCAAAACGGAGAGAAAAACACTTTTTCCCCTAGCTTATTGATATTCACAATTGTTTTTGTTTTGGACAATAAATATATACGAGTACTTTTATTAACATTACTACATTAATTATCATTGAGTTGCTAATTAAGTGCCTTCATATTCTCGTCGTATCAACAACCGGCCCGGGAAAGAAAATGTTAAATTAATCTTTGAAGTTTTGAGATGGTGACAATAACTCTTAAGGTTTTTATAGCGTAACAAATAACTCTCTG